>JASFDG010000037.1:49675-75676 GCA_036937095.1 Phaeolepiota aurea
AGGGTTTACTGCATGGTGCTGGTGTCCCGCGTTAGGTTACCTTCCACAGCGAGTTCCTGTAATGGTGGCATTCAAAATCTTGGCAGGAGGATACGACGTGTTCGTCGCGACTTACCTGTTTACCTCGGAAACCTCGACGCTTTCTGTTTTGAGCACATCTCCCACAGGCCCCAACTCATCGTGGATCACACCCCACCCGACCAACAGGACCATCCTTTAGTAAGTCGTGCCCGGCCGTCTCGCATCCACCTTTTGATCCAACATGGCTTATCCTGTATATTACATCAGTGCTGTCAACGAGGTGACTGCGGGGGCACTCCAGTCATTTGAGATCAAGCCAGATGGGTCCCTGTCAGGCGCGATCGAGACCACGAGCTCCGGGGGCGATCTTCCCGCGTTCGCGGTGGCGCTTTCCTCAGGGCAGGTTGCGGTCATGAACTACAATTCGGGCAACGGCCGTGTTATACCCACCACGGACTCGGGGGCCCTGCACTTCCAGAGCAATGATGCGCCATTGATCACATTTCCCAGACCGGTGGGCGGGGTGTCGCACCCCCACATGGTCGTTGAGCACGGAAAGGAGATCCTGGTGCCTGACTTGGTGAGTACAAGAGGGGGGGAGAAGCCCGTGAACTGTAAAGACCGGAAGCTAAAGACCGTTCTGCGGCTCGTAGGGCGGAGACACTATCTGGCGCCTAGCGGAGGCTGGTGGAGCAGGCTCGTTCAAGATCCACGGCTCGATACCGCAGCCAAAGGGAAGCGGCCCGCGCCATATCGCTATTTTTGGTGCGTCTATCTCAGATACGCTGGACCTGGGGACTACTGCTGATTCCGATTACTTTCCCCCTTTTATTTCTCTCCAGACGACCGCCTCTTCGCGCTGCACGAGCTAGCGTCGACGCTGACCGTGCAGGTGCTCCCAGCCGCGCCGAACGGGACGTCCTCCATCATCGCGAGCGCGTCCATCATCCCCGCGAACCCGCCCGCCGACGCGGTGTGGGCCGCAGCAGAGATCCTGATCTCCGCGCCGTCCTCGAGGTTCCCGGTGCCGTACATCTACGTGTCGAACCGCAACACGGGCGTGCAGACCGCCGAGGGCGACTCGATCGCGATATTCGAGCACGTCAACAAGGGGAGGCCGAGTGAGGGCTTGCGGCTGGTGAAGCAGGTGTTCACGGGGCTCGACCAGATCCGGGGCATGGAGTTTGGGCCGGCGCGCGACGGGTGCGACGAGTTTCTGGTGGCGGGCGGTGTGGCGGGCACGGCGGGGGTTATTGTGCTGAGGAGGACGGATGGGGGCCGCAATTTGGATATTGTGGCGAGGAACCTCGATATCCCCACGCGAACGAGCTTTGTCTGGCTGTGAATTATGATATGCTGATTCGAAAAACCAAATCCAACGACCTTTTTATATTATGTGGAAACGCTACACCTCGTACGGGGATCTTTTAGTGGCACATTTCCCGCATGATCGGAAGGATCTGGCACGGTGATTTCGCTAGCATGCAACGCATGTTGTGGTGTGGCATCAGGAATTTCTTTTTCGAGCTTCCGTCCCCCCATTTAAATGAATGCTGAGAAATAGCTTCCGTGCCCGGTTCTGGCGGTCGCTGACATGTGTACATTGCGCAGGATATGTCTCCATAATCATCTGCCAACAATAAGCGCATTATTCGCCTCACGGCAGTGGAGACAGACAGCGCCTCAATAAATAAACACGGTGGAATTTTCCTGCTCCTCTTAAAGGAAACATCTCCACAACAATCAGCCGATGACATATCAGGACAGGGTGCGTCCATTTTATCCAATGTTGCGCTCGCTGACATTGGGTGTTCCACGCGGTCCTGCCAATTTATTTATATACGCGGTGACACAGAGGCGCGTAGCGAGGCTTTTACGCGCAAACGCTGTCACATAATCCATGTGTAGCGGGTGGGTGCTACTGGCTGCCTCCGTCATGCGTAATATCCGCCAGTCCAAGGGTACGACCCACCGCTCCCTTGCAGGCGGCGTCTCGGTCGTTACTGCGATGAATCCCCATTGAGGCGAATGTCGTCTAGGGTTGATCATATCAACCAACCGCTTAAGCAGTTCACGGACTAAAAATAGCTGATGTTGTTATACAAATGCCTTTTTCGACGGTGGCCGGGACCCGGAGGTCTGATCTCACATAAGTCTGGATGCAAAATGGAGAGCTGCGATGCTAGAATGGGTGTATAGAACATGGAGTCGACATTCAGGAGAAAGGTCGGTGGTTGGCTTCGATCAGATTCCAACTTTAATGGTCTTCCTAGGGTTCGAAGTTCGAAGCCGTAGGCGATGTGTTGCGTGAGAGGGGCTGTTCAAGAACCGAAGAGGAGTCAAAACATGGGTCGTCGGAAGGATGAGATGTTGAGACAAGACGAGCGGATGGTAGACAACGCCGCCGCTGTATAGGAGACTGTTCATGTTTTTTTGTTCTGTTCCTGTGTTGGAACCTCGGACAAAATGTGTGTACACGTGTGATAGCCCCACAGTACGCGAAAACGAATCTTCCCATGATCGATATCTTGATTCCCTGGGCTTCTCCATGGTCCGCGTACAATCTGGATAAAATCTAAATAGCCGACTGGGGTAAGTAAGGGGCCTTTTAAACCAACTTTACCAGTTTGACCTCCCCCCCTCAACCCACCTCCGTCACACTACTATCAATGTCTGTCGTAACTGACGTCGAGAAAGCACATAACGGTGTCGAGGCAAATACCCCAGGGGCCCACATGCGTGGAATCCCTGCGCCCTCTAGAATCGGAAATCCAGGCGCACTGTACGTCCACCACCACGCGCACGCATCTTGTACTGGCAATCTGACGCATATACTCACACACAGCGGCCTCTTCTCTTTCGCATCGACAACCCTGATTCTCTCGCTCTTCAACGCTCATACACGCAGCATCTCTCACCCAAATGCCGTCGTCGGTATGGCCATTTTCTGCGGCGGCCTCGCGCAGCTCCTCGCTGGGATGTGGGAGTTCCCCAGAGGCAACATGTTTGGCGCCACAGGTGGGTGCTCAGCCTTGGATACGTGTTGTTGTTTGGGGCCAAGGCGTCCATGATCGCATTACCCCGCAATGATATTATTTCCCCCACTGCCTTATTCTTTATCCGCTTCCGCGTTGCCTCGACACCATCAGTATCGACCAATCCGGGCCCTGTCCAGGCCTGATCGCGATTGACAACCCCTTGGCATGTTGTTTTTCTTGGCGTGACCTTCATCCCCCGCAAAAACAAGTTCAGCCCACTGACATACCCTCGTCCACAGCATTTACATCATACGGCGCTTTCTGGATGTCATTCGCGACGATCCTCATCCCTGGAAGTGGTATCGCGGCGTCATACACTAATCCGGCCGAATTCCGCAGTGCCCTTGGTATTTTCCTGATCACGTGGTTTATGGTCACGCTCTTCCTGCTGTAAGTTTTTGTTCGTGTTTGCTTTTGGTGGCTTTTTGGCTAAATCTTTTCCTTTTTTGCGTCAAGTATTGCTGCCCTCCGCAAGAACGTGGGTTTCATCGTCCTCCTGGGCATGCTGGCGATCACATTTGTCCTCCTCGCTGCGGGTGAGTTCACGGCTAGTGCTGGGTCAACCAAGGCGGGAGGCATAACAGGCGTGATCACGGCATTTGTCGCGTATTATGTTGGCCTGAGCGAGCTGCTCGCAAGTGAGGAAATGGCCGTTGGAAACCTCCCCCTTGGCCGCTTCTGGAAGAGGGAGTGAAGTCGTCCTCTCCCTTCCTGATCGTTTCCCGTGTACTTGATTTCGCAATATTCTTTCTTCCGTTACGATTTTTCGCATTTGGGTTGAAATTGATATAATGTACGACGTCTGAGCATACTTCATACCTTGTTCCCTTCCATGATCTTTGTCTTGCGGGTGTATGTGGTAATTGCATAGACCCATTTATGTCGAATTCTGTCATAAGATGTTGAATTCTAAGAAAAGTGGAGTAAGTTGTGTTTGCCAAAGTTGTTGGAAAACAAGGCCCAGGGCCGGGAGACTGTTGAACGTTGTATAGATTTAAAAAAACCCACATACATCTCGATATATATTGATAGCAAAGGTAAGTCAGCCCACTTGGGAGGTACTTGTGCTTTTCAAAATCGACACTCCGCCCATGAGGAAAAAGCGATCATCATCGCACCTGCTAGTACTTGTTTACACCTGAGGTTCCCCAAGTCATCCAGGAACTAGACCCATCCACCATAAATGCGGGACTTCCGTTTCACTGATAAAGTCAAGATAGCTTACCGGATCACGCCCCCCTGGTATGGTTTCGATAGTCTCTTTATCACTTTTCTTGTTCACCTTGGTGGATAGCCAGGAATCCAAGGGTAGCGGCCATGGTGCTTCCAGCTGTTTCTACCATGCATTCAGCAACAGGACACAACCCACAACAGAGCAGAGTCTCTCCTCACCATTTCCAGCCAATAGCAGCGTGAATGTGTTCCCAATCTAGATCAACGAAATAATGAGCCACCACTTTCGAGATGTGTCTGCAGGATCAGCACGCACTTCGCTATCGTAGAGAGTGTATCACCGAGACATGCGGCACATCGGCGCCCTATTGCGACCCATATGCACTGCCGGAAAGCTCCTCCTTACGGTTCTGCACCAGTTTCTGCATAAATTGTCTCAATGCAGCCCAGCGCTCGTCAAGCTTGCGGGGTAGCAATAACTACAGCCAGACAGGGCACACTACATGATCGGGAGGCGGCACACCCACGCCGGCAATATTAGGCGCACGATCGATGTCGCATAGAGTGCCTTTGCGAAATCGAAGCCAGAGATTTCACTTGTTTCTTCCTCCACGCATCTCCTCAGAAAGTCTGGTTTTATGCCCAGAGCCAATATCACAAAGAAGGGGCCTGAAACGACCATGAGGACTTGTTGAGGTGAAAACCACGCAAACATTTGCACCGCCTTCTTAAATGAAATCGCCAGCGGTTGAATGTAGCATTGGAAGTTGGCTGGGTGCGCTGGCCACCCAATAGCATGTTGAAGACATATTTGGTCGTCAATCAGGACAGATCATTGAAATAAAAAGGGACAACGGCCCCAAAGCTTTAGACCATATCCTAGCTCAGGGATGCGTGCCAATGGCACACAATTCCAGAGTCTACTGTAGAGCTCGCAGATATAACTTGGAATAAGGGGAAAAACCCCATTGGACTCATGCGATTAGGAATAACTCAGGGATGAATCAGCACTTTGAATAGCACTCCGACATGAGGTGACATGAGGAATTGAACCTCATGGGACGCTAGGGTGGAATGTTGAAGCTGGATCTCGTTGAGGCGATGAGACCAGAGCCACGTGACCTAATATTACCACATTCGCCTTTTTCATCGCCGCACGCCACTCCCTTAGAGTCCTCCACAAATTATATTAACTATAAGCAGCACGGAATTCCAGCAAAGACCGACTGGGATAAAACATTGTCGTCTCCTTTTGACCTTGTGCCCTGGGATCTAACACACTTGCCAGATTCCCACTCTACTAGAGGATCGCCTTGCCCAAGATGTTATCTGGGCGCTGAAGTGCTGAGCGCTGGTCAATGACAGACACATTTACACATCGTTGCAGGACCCTAAAAATACGCAATGAGCCCGGGTACCAAACCGGTGGCATTTTCAGCGGTCCTATCGTTGATTTACAACTCCCATTTGTCCAAAGGCGAATGTAGCGGGAACTGACATAACACAGCCAATATTCAGAAGTCCCCATGATACCTCTCGTAATGACCAATTGCCTCCGTTGTGGTCAAAGGGCCTGCCTTTTGGGTGAGTTATATAAATGATGGAATTATTCAAACGTAACGGTCAACCTGCTATCGATCTCTATCATGTCTAATATCTCAACCTTAGTCCAGATGATCAAGGGCGATGTGGTGACTGCCGATGATCCTGATTATCGAAAGGCCATCGCCCGTTGGGCTGTGAATGCCGAGCGAAGAGCTAAACTCATTGTCTTTGTCAAGGATGAGGATGATGTGGCCATGTCCATCCGATTTGCAAAGGAAAACCAACTTCCGCTTGCCATTTGTGGAGGAGGACATAGTCCTAGTGGTGCCTCTTCCACCGAAGACGGCCTTGTTATCGACCTATCGCGTTACCTGAATGGTGTAAGAGTTGATCCTGAGCAAAAACTCGCGTTCGTGGGTGGAGGGGCTCTCTGGGGAGCCGTTGATCAAGGAGCAATCAAGCATGGTTTAGCTACCGTTGCTGGAACTGTGAACCACGTATGTTTTCACCCATTATATACAAACTGAAGATGTAAACCTTGTGTGTAGACAGGTGTAGGAGGGTCTGTCGACTCCACCACCCTTTCTAATATCTATTTACCCTTCGATTCCTAGCTTGACCCTGGGCGGCGGTTACGGTTGGCTCAGTGGGTCTCATGGCATGGTGGTTGATAACCTTGTCCAAGTTTGTACTTATGTTTCACTCAAAACCCCACTAACAAGCTCTCCACGCCAGGCAAAGGTCGTGACTTCCAATGGGTCGGTCGTTACAGCTAGTGAGGCCGAGAATTCTGACCTTTTTTTTGGTATCCGAGGAGGGGGATGTAATTTCGGTGTTGTCACTGAATTTGTATTGAAGTTGCACCCCCAACGCCCCACAGTCTACGCTGGGATGGCAATATTTCCCCCGACCATATTGGAGCCATTAATCAAGATCACTCAAGAATGGTGGCCAAATGTTAGTGAAAAGGAAGCCATGCTTCAGATGACAACAGTAAACCCTGAAGGCGATGTAAGCACATTCCTATTCTTTCATGTCAGTGTCCTGACTGTATGTATGCACCACTCAGCCAGTTATCGTGCTGCTATTGTTTTACAATGGCTCTGAAGCAGAAGGGAGATCCAATTTCAAACGCTTCCTTGATTTAGGTACTTACCACCCCAGTAACTCGTATTGATGGTCCTAAGCCGCCTACACCGTGATAGGTCCAATTGCTGACATGACCAAGGAAATACCATACGAGGAGTTAAACGGTCTAACAGTCAGTTATACGGCTTTCCGTACTATTAAGACTTACTGACGCTACCCGCATAAGAACTCAATGGTTGCTCATGGAAACGGAGTCTATATGAAAGGAACTGCGCACAAAAAGGCAGACTATCCATCGATTCACAAAGCCTACCAGAAAGCAATCGAGGAATCAGGAAAAGGTGAATTTGTCGTCAACATTATATACGAGTACTTCCCGGGGGGAAAGATCAACTCTGTACAACGTACCTTGACTGCATTCCGTCGTGACCCTACCCCAGCCATCCTCATTTTTGTGGGGTGGAAAGGGGATACCGATACACCAGATAAATCTGTCCAAGCACGTCAGATTTCATCCGAAATATCAACTATACTGTCCAGTGGCCAAACAGAGGTGTCTGAACCGCAGAGTCTGGGGTACAGTAACTATGGTCAGATTTTATTTTCCTTCACTGGGGCATCGTAAGTCTGACTCAACACATAGATATTGACGCTGCTACGGGGAGCAAAGTGTACGGAAAAGCAAAGGTCGTCTTTGGCGAAAATTATGAGCGGCTGCAAGCCGTAAAAAGGAAGTACGATCCAGAAAATATCTTCAACAAATGGTTCCCGATTGTTCCCGCATGACCGCAAGGGTGTTCATCCGTGAAACGAGTATGATCAGTAGGAAGATCTCAGAGTGCGAATTGATTATCTCTCCCATACCAAATGTATAATATGCTCTGGGTAGTTTCCCTTTCAAAGTTCACAGCCAAAGATATGGACAAGTATGGTCTCGAAATTCTTGCCACCTCCAGTGAATCGAGAGTTTGACTGGAATTTTCACCCCAGGGCCGCATAACGAAGGAGGACGACCTGACACTACCAAACGTGTCAGAGCTAAAATTCACTGTCAGAATGAGATACTGGATGGCTCCGTTGTTCCCCATAGCCTAAAACGTGCCCATCCTTCTTGCAGATGGATCGAGGGCCTGATTCAAATTCGGGGAGACATAATACACCTTCAAGGATGACTGAGATATGCGTGGCAATAATGCAGCTGAGCTCAACTATAAGAGGCTCCCTAGAAAGCTTTAGATGTACGGTACGCCAAATCGAGGAAGGTCAATCTAGGTGTTATTGCGCGAAGACTTTCCTTTAAGCTAACTTTCCGAAAACTAGTAGGTGCCTGATCATCAGTTGAAGCTATCAAGGCCAGGTCATCCCGAGAATTGTGATAAGCCTATCACTAAATGTGAAGCGTGGCCGAGCAACACAGAGGTTTGACTAACCTGTTGCGAGCTGAGGAAATGAGAATCAAAGTGAGAATATTGAAACCTGACTCAATGAGCCAATCACACGTCACGGACCACAGCGCTAAAGTCACATCGCGCTTAACAGGTCGCGATTTTGTCATTTCACTTCCATTTGGACGTCTAGTTTCGTTCGAGAGCACATTATTGCTTATCTCCACAAATGTCCACAGCGAAG
The DNA here is from genome assembly GCA_036937095.1 of Phaeolepiota aurea. Taxonomy (NCBI): domain Eukaryota; kingdom Fungi; phylum Basidiomycota; class Agaricomycetes; order Agaricales; family Squamanitaceae; genus Phaeolepiota; species Phaeolepiota aurea. Next base: position 58,171 of record JASFDG010000037.1, read on the forward strand.
GCGCGCTCGGCCCACGCTAAAGCGATCTTGGGTCCAGAACTTTGCTCGCGGCTGGCGCAAACAAAAGTACTTCTTGTCGGGGCTGGTGGAATTGGTTGTGAACTATGTAAGTACTAATTACCCTTTCATCTCTTTTCATGAACTCATTCTTTCTATGCAGTAAAAAACATAGTTTTGACAGGTTTTGGGCGCATCACGCTTCTCGACTTGGACACTATCGATTTGTCCAACCTAAATCGACAATTTCTGTTCAGGAAAAAGGACGTGAAGCAGAGCAAGGCTTTAGTAAGTCACCAAGATCTTTCTGAGTCTGTCTGGTCGTACTGTTAGCTTCCAACCTGTTTTTGACGATTTATTTCCTCAACAGATCGCCGCGCAAACTGCAGCAGCTTTCAACCCAAACGTCCACATTATTCCCATCCATGGTAACATCAAAGAACCCCAGTACGACATTCCTTGGTTTCAACAATTTGAGATCGTCCTCAATGCATTGGACAATCTTGGTGCGCGATAATGACCCTGCTTCGCATCAATTGTGATTTACAATAATGAAATCAGATGCTCGTAGGCACGTTAACAAAATGTGCATGGCTGCACAAGTTCCTCTTGTCGAATCAGGGACTGCAGGCTATCTGGGTCAGGTTCAACCCCTTCTTAAAGTGAGAACACCAGTTTTTGCCACACCATCATCTGAACAAAGTGGCATGTTAGGACCGGACAGAATGTTTCGATTGTATTCCAAAACCTACTCCCAAAACCTTCCCTGTGTGTACAATACGCTCAACACCGAGCCAGCCCATCCACTGCATCGTTTGGAGCAAGAGCTACCTTATGAGGTGAGCCAGGGTGTATGCGTGTAGGTTAAGCTAATTCACAATGGTGATGACTGCAGCCAACTATTCGGCGAGGACGAGGACTCTGGTGGCGAGTTAGACGAGGCAGAACAACAGGGTGAAAATGGTGTGCTCGGCGTTTCGCTTCGGTCGGCGGGTTCTGACTGGTTTTCAGCCCAAGAAATTGCAACCTTGCGAAAGGAGGCCCAAGCATTCAAAGCCGTTCGACGTGCCCTGCGAACTGCGGGCAATTTAGATGCTGCTAAATCGGTATTCCAGAAGGTGCTTTAAGCCACTCTTAGCATATCCTCCAAGTTCACCCAGCATTGCAGGTTTTTAACTCGGATATAAAAAACCTACTGATAATGTCCGACATGTGGCGCTCACGGTCACCCCCCACTCCGCTTGATTTTGATGCGATTTTGAATGGTACATTCGACGTATGTCGCGCACCTATGGCAAATGGGGTCGCAACAGTCCAAGGGAATGAAAATGCGGTGGCTAGTAGTAGTAAAGACACGACCGCAAACGGACAACATGCGCCGACTTTGAGGGATCAAAAGACATTATCACTGAAAGACAACCTTGAGCTTTTCGTTTCGAGGTGAGGCCATCATATCCTTATTTCTTAGTATGGGAGTCGCAAATCAGTTTTACAGCACTAATCGGCTGGCCATGCGACTACAAAATGGCGAGGAAACGATCTCATTTGACAAGGATGACGACGATGCCCTCGATTTTGTCACTGCATCCTCAAATCTACGCTCAGTTGCTTATGGGATTGAGGGTAAGACAAGATGGGAAGTTAAAGGTGGGCACATCACCAGCTGCCTGGGATCTCTATTGACAAATAGCGCAGAAATGGCTGGCAATATTATCCCTGCTATAGCCACCACCAATGCAGTTATTGCAGGGCTCATTGTGCTACAGGCATTGAACCTACTGCGGAAGTCTTATGCCACCATGCGCAATGTACATCTGCAGATGAAGCCGTCTGTTCCACTCAGCACGGTTTCACTTTCGCCACCAAACCCTGCATGTGGCGTTTGCTGTGACACTTATGCCATCGTACACTGTGACCCGGCTCGCACAACACTTGGTGATATCGTCAGCGGCATTTTAGGAGATAGTGGTCGCGAAGTCAGCGTGTATGAGGATAAGCGGATTTTGAGCGATCCAGACTGGGACGATAATCTCGGTCGCACATTAGAGAGTCTGAATGTAACGCGTGGCATGTTTTTGACCATTGTGGATGAGGAGGGTGACGTGGGGACCATCGCTTTGGGGCTCAGTATTCTTCCGTAAGTCCCGACTCGACCTGTTGGATATAAGCTTATTGTGGCCGCTTAAACCAGCCCCGACTATCCTGCTGACGCTCCTCCGTTCATCCTTCCGAACCCAATCCCTACGCCTCCGACGAAGGTCAAAGTTGAGAAACAGCCTGAAACTCCGCCACGGTCGTCCAACAAACTGCCACTGTCGATCCGGGAGGACGAGGACGGCGTATTAGAAATCGACCCTACTCCTAAAAAGCCAAAATTGAACCAAAACCCCAGCAAAAATGGCTTCGGCAAAAATAAGAGGCGCGCCGATGATCAGAGTCCTAGCAGGCGCAAAGACGATCAAAGTCCAAGTAAAAGACGTCGGCTGGAGGAGGATGGACTTGTCATGATGGAAAAAGAAAATGATAAGCTCGATGTCGAAGATTATATTATGGTGGATGATTTATAGAAACCCAGATAGTTTTCTCCTTCTATCTTGCTTTTATCTTAGTACGCCCTCTTATAATCATTATCGTTTCGCTGGCTTAATGCCTCCAGATCCATGGTCGTCAAAATTTCACCCATCACAATGTTCGGATTTCCGAAGATAGGCCGATCAAGTCAACAGCGCCCAACGACAGGGGTGTCCGGCAACCACAAATTGTGTAACAAATGCATGCCATAATCCAACTTTTTTCACCTCCACAACATGCAGGAGTATGGATATCTCATCGCCCTCGCATGCGTAGCCGTTACAGGCTACGCGTATAGCTTCTATGTAGCCTTGAAGGTGCGCGACTCACTTGAGATGCCGAGGCCGCATGGGTATGAACTAAACCTCACCACACAGGAAGTTGACTTCGCGCCAGGCATGAGGCCTCTCGTATCGCCCTTGAGCTTATTTGGCGCGCTGATACCCACATGTTGGTGGAATCCTGGTCTGGATTGGACCTGGGAGTGGCGCAAGACATGTAGGTGCCAGCCTCTCCATGCTGTCGCAAAACTAATCAAATACCTGCCCGCGACAGCCTATTTCAACCAAACTTATGATATAATATCTGCCGTTCCCCTCCTCTCTGGCAGATCGCTCTGGTATATCTCCTCGCCTGACATCATGAAGCAGCTCCTCCGGGACGAGCTGAAATTGGAGTTATACAAGCACGAAGAGATGTGGCGCATTATACTGTGAGTGGCCACCGCGGGTGCGCGTTTCTTCTGGACGTACTTTTGATACCGCCATGCCAGAATATGGGGAAATAGCCTTTTGTCGGCGAGTGGAGACACGTGGAAGAGGCATAGGCGAATTGTGGCCCCTGCATTCAATACTCAGACGTGAGTTGCATTCAGGGTACGCGGTCGCCCGTTGAACTTAGAAAAACGCTTCGCATGACTAGTTATGCGCTTGTTTTGAAGGAAACCATTTCCTTGTATAAAGAAATGGTAACGGCAGAGGGCTGGGGTTCGCAGGATCAGTTCACGCTGAGGAACTTCAACACCTACCCAATGAAAGTAAGAGATAAATCTATTCCTGGCGGGCATCATCACAAACCTGATGAAAACATCAAGTTTGCGCTCTCCATCATATGTCGCTGCGGCTTCGGCATGCCCATGCCCTGGGTGGAAGAAGAGACAAGTGAAATTGCTGGCTTCGACTTCGCAAAGTCATTGCGGCTCGTCTCTTCGACGTCGCTCGTGCGCATATTCTTGCCAACTTGGGTATACCGCCTCCCGATCACGTAGTACGTCCAACTTTAGTTATGCTGCTGGCGGGGTATCCTTATATCACCAACTCATTAGCCTCCGCGAGCTTGACGCGGGCTGGATTGCGTTGAGACACTTTATGCAAAAGCTGGTGGAGAACCGCAAGGAGGAGCTTTCTGGTGACGCGCATGGGGCACAAGCAGGCGCCGATGTGTTCACACGCATCATTGCTGCTTGTCTTGGCGATGGTAAAAACACACTCGATGAAGATGAAGTGGTAGGTGCTGGTCCTACATACTCCGAGGCTAGCTTATTAATTTGCTAAACAAGCTCGGGAACACATTCACTCTGCTATTTGCTGGGAACGGTGAGGAATGACTCTGTTCGAGTTGCTTGCCTAAGACTGAATTTATGCATAGAAACGACTGGAAATTTTATTACCGCTACCCTTGGATTCTTGGCTATCCACCAGGATGAACAAGAGAAGGTCTATAAAGAGATTGTTCAAGCTATACCAGGAGGCCGCGATCCGGTAAGCCACCTTGATTTATCAAGAAGTAAGCAGGGTTCCATATTAATGGTGGATGGCTCTAGGCCCTGGATGATCTGGGGAACCTCAAATACCTCACGGCCTGCTTCCACGAGGCAGGGAGAATATATCGTATGTAAAATCCGCGTCTGCTATGTACTTGAACTCTGCCTGAACGCGTCGAGCAGCTGCAGCCACTCTAAATATTAGAGATACGGTGAAAGATATTGTGGTGAATGTTGAACACCCCGCCCCGAAATCGATAGTCATCAAAGCAGGGAGTCGCGTGGTCCTGGACGCAATCGGTATCCGTGAGTAATCACCTTCATCACCGACAATCATCACCGCTCACCTCGCAATACCCCCATGACCCATTCCACACCAGAGCACAACCCCAACTTCTTCCCCGACCCGGACGAGTTCCGACCTTCGAGGTGGCTCGGCGTGGCCGACCAGGACCTGATCCAGTTTGGGTCTGGGCCGCGCACCTGTATCGGAAAGAAGTTCGGCCACACGGAGGCGCTGACATTCATGGCGCTGCTCCTGCGGGACTGGGAAATCGACGTGCCGCTGCAGCCCATGGAGACGCGCAAACAGTACGAATTGCGCGTGATGAGCCGCGCTGGCCGCGTGGGGATCGCGTTTGGCGTTGGGCCGGTGGACTTCATTATGAAGAGGAGGCGCAAATAGGGATGCAGAACGCCGATTTTGAAAATAACGTGTACCCCAAGTAGCTATTAATAGTGAATTGGACTGGACTACACTGTGCATCCTAACTTTTTTGACATCTCGTTAACTTCAGTGCTGACAATTGTTACCATGTCGCCACCGACATCACTCTTGTCAATCCATTCCCTCCTCGTAGAGCCACCGGACAGCTCACTTAAACACCGAGAACTAACAAGTTGTTTTCCATTGAATGGGCGTCTTGCCTTTAGCCACGCTGAACTGGAACTGGGCGGATGAAAAATTGGCAATCCTGGATTGGAGGCTGAAGCCATGTGGTGGGCTGGATGGTACATGCCTCTTGGATCCTCCGACGCATCTTCGCCGATGAGATGTTTAGAGGCAATTTCAAGCAAAGCTCATAATCGAGCCTTTATCTCAATCGTCTGCTTTTCGCCGACAGCCTGGAGTCGACCCTTCAGCCACAGGTGTCCGTCAACGTGAAGTTGGTCAGAGGAAATTATGGCGAAGACATCTACCGATGGTTAGCCGCATCTAGCCTGGCACCTATCTACCGTCTTGTTGATTCTTGGTGGAACTTACATTGGCCAGTATTGGAGGATTGTTGAACTGCTACCACAATCACATTAATAGAATGACTCGCACATGTCCTTGTTGACGCTTCTCTACCACCTTGTGAACATTTCAGTGATTACTGAAGGTAAGAATAATATCAGTATTCTTCGGGATATTGTGTTACCTGTGCGACTACACCAAACACCCGGAGGTTTGACCATATTTGGTTGTTTCCTCCTGCCATATGATCCACTTCACAAAATCGTAGAAGAAATCCGAAATTTCGATACCCAACGGTCGTATTTTTTTTTTGGTTGGCAACGCATATGAGTGAGGTAGCCGACACCCCTAGAACCCCAGACCCGACGCATAAGCTTAGCAGTACCGAACTCGAGTCCGGCCTCATCTACGCAGTCCTCAGCTATCGCGGCGATCTGGCCTCCTGGAACTGGGCATTCTTCATCCCAGATCCTGCTGTCGAACCCATCGGCTCATCCGGCACGCTCTTCCACGTCGTCAACGACACCGGCTCTGCAGGAGATTGGCGGTTCGAAATCACGGTCAGGGATGTCGTCTCGTCGCCTCTGGTCGTTGCCGTTGTGCGATTGGCGGATGTGGGGTTTATTGGGGATTACGATGCGGCGGTGGGCCAGGATAGCTTGATCCCGATGTTTAAGACTGTCGCTGTTCCGTCGGCGGGCTCGACCATACATCCAGCGGAGTTCAGCTCGCGCTCCTGGTTCTTGGATGCGATATGCGTTCTGCATGATTGCGGCGTCGTCACTTGCGATGATGTGTGGCTCTTGGAGAGGGAGATAAGGCGCTGCGCGTTCAGTGCGATGGATGCATACCTGGAGAATAGAGGTATGTGGTTGTTTTGCTTTTGCCGAGCACGCACTGAGTTCGACAAGGCTGGACTGCGTTTCGGTCGGAACAATGTTCATGACTATTCGCCTCGTAACATGATTTACAGCCCCAAGAAGTAAGTCCTTCGCTGAGTCTTGCAGGTCTTGAATGAAAATGAGCCTTCAGTCGATCGCTTTGCTTTCTCGTTTACACGCCCTCCCGGCCGATGTCATCAACACTTGCAGTATCCGTGCCGTGGGCGTTTTTTTAATCGTGGTAAAAGGTCTTGGGATCATACGGGCCTTAACCATCGTCGGCTTACTTGGCTAGCCATAATACACGAGTGCGTAGCAAATAGTCTAATTGAAACGTTGGGTTGATGTGGTCGTTGTCATGTTGGAATTGACGTGCATAATGTTCGTAAGATGAGCAAGTAAGTACACAATCTAGTTGTCTACTAAGCCAATATTGCTGGCTACAGAAAGTGCGTTCGAATCTATTTTTGTTAGCCTTCTGTCGGTTTCACTTTTGTTTGAAAGCATCTCCTAATGATCGGACCCTCTTGATAAGAACACACTCTTCCCGCTGTAAATCCATCCCAAATTTTAGCCCTTTGCTTCCAAAAAAAAAAAAGATCACTACTCTTCAAAATGATCTATACATCCCGCCTTTTGTCTATTTTCTTTTTGGGCGCAACACTTGTTATAGCGGGTCCTCTAGGTTGCAGCTCTCTCCAGCGTCGCGCCTCTCCTGACAATATCGTCACTCTCGTTAGCGCGAGTAACTACTGGTAACGGTTCCCCGCCTTTTGGGGGATATAAAACCAACTAACGTTTGCTTCCAAACCAGCATGATAGTCCCAAAGTACGTCCTCCTTCCCGCCTCCTACATTCTCCTACAAGTGCATGGCTGAAATCGTCATATTCGTAGGAACGCGAATACCAACATCGGTGACAGCGAGCAGCCGGGGGGCACGACGACCTACTGCTCCAGCAGCGCCAAGTCCTCAGATCTGCAGGGCAGGATCGACGACGGCTTCTGGACGCGGCCGGCCTTTAAGACGGGGCTTGGTAAGAACCAGAAACGGTATGCGCAATGTGCGTCGCCTCTGCTCCCACCCTCCCTGTCTCTCTCGCTCTTTCTCTTTTCCTCTGCTGACCCCCATTCATTACTTGTGCTGGCGATATAGTAACTGGGTGCATCAACCCGGCGCTGGTCGACCGGCTTAACCCAGGCGATGCGGGCGGGCAGTACGACTCGAGTGGTGGTGCGGGTGGGTGGGGCAACCCACAGGGAAGCATCTGCATTGGGTGAGATCATCATCATCGCGTTCTTTCGTCTTCCGTCACGGCCGGGCTCAAACCCGTTCTATCGTATCCACAGATACAATCACTACGTCGAGTTGATCGAGCCTGCTGGGAACAGGGCCTGCGTGCGATGCTGCGACGACCCCGCGGATTGTGATTTGAGCAATGGTCAGTGACGAACTTGCATTGATATTACCCAACTAACGTCCTTTCTTCGGACCTGAAGATAAAGAAGGGTGCCCCGTCGTGATCCCTGCCGACTATACAGGCTGCGACAACTGACCGGGCGTTTCTTTTGTGTTTCGACAAGAAAAGATGATGTAATTTATTTCATTGAGTATAATTTCAAGTTAAGCCCGGATTTTGCGTGCACCTTATATCTTGATTAAAAAGTACCGTTGTCAATGTCATGACCTAATATAAACCTTCGAATCGTCATGTCATTTCATTATATCCACATTGCACGGAGTAAAGGTTACAAAAGGAAGTGCACTATTAAATATTAATGTTTGCAGCGGCAACCTTTTGGCGGGCAGCTCAGAGCGAGGAGCGCATACAACCGGACGGATAGTCATCATCCAGGAGCAGCTCCCTGTCGGCACATCCCTTTAATCGTCCTCTACGTGCATTTGCATCTCCGCGTCTCCCTCGGCCTCAGCCTCAGCATCCACATTCCGCTTCACCTCCCATCGCAGCGAGCTCCGCCCACCACTTACCGTCCGCCACGAGCGCACACGCACCCGGTGCCGCGTCGCATGGCGCAGGACAAGCGCGGCACAGGCCTGTGCCAGGGATGGCGTCTCGTGCTCCAGCTTCAGGTTACTGGTCGGCGGGGATGGCGGCGGCGGGGATATGGTCGCAGCGCGCCGGGCGTCGACGTCCATATCGAATGGAGCGCGCGCAGCTACGGGCGTGGGTAGCGGCTCGCTGGCGCGGAGCATGTCCTCTGTCGCACCGCACAGGAGCAGCTGCAGGCGCAGGCGCTGCGCAAGGATCGCGTCCTGCTGTGCGATTGGGTTGATCACAGACGGCGCGGGTACTCGGGTGTTTGGGGTTGATGCGGAAGGCAGGGGTAGGCTCGGTGGCGGCGGGCTGGGGAGCGCAGGTGCGCACTGGGTGCTGGTCCTGGCGCGTGCGTCGAGCACGGCCTCCAGCATCTCCATCACGGCGCGGTTGGCGTTCGCGACGTCCTCGTCGTATGTTTCGGCCGCGTCACGCTCCTCTGTGGGGGCACACCTGGTACCCACCTTCTGCCCGTCTTCACCTCCAGCGACGTCCTGAGCCTCTATTTTAGTGGTGGGCTTGGCACCCTCCTGTGTCTGCACCGTCATCTTCGCATCCTCCTCCTCTTCCTCGATTTCATGGAACATCTCCTCGAGGTAGCGCATCAACACGTCCCCGTCATCATCAATCCGCGGCCGCCCTCCTGCTCCCCCAACTTCAACAGCAACAGCAGCACACCGTTCACGGTGGATAATCCCACCCATAAGCGCACGGTACACCCCAGCATGGAAGCGAAGCTCCGAAGGATGCATCCGCAGCCGCGGCGGCGGGACTGACGATGACGATGACGCAGCAGCAGGGAGCGATGCCTTGCGCGCACGCTTCCGGGGCGGCGGCTGCGGCTTGCTCACCAGCGAGAGTGTGGCAGACGGGTTCTCAGGGGTAGGGGGCGGAGATGGGGATGTGCACGGATACACGATGATGTCCATCTGGTCGTCAGGTGCCGGCGGTGAGGGGAGAGTAGACGGAGGGGACGAGGAGGGCGTGGAAGGGGGCGCGAGGCGCGCGGTGGACCGCTTCCGGCGCAGCGCGGCTGCAGGGGAGCTTGCGGTCGTCGAGATACGCGCACGGCGGGGCGGGTGGTGCCATGCTGGGGCTGAATCCTGAGCTGGGCTGCCCTTGGGCGGCGGGGAGCCTGCGGGCCGTAGGAGGGCGTGGATCGGGGACGCGCACGCGGATGAGGGAGAAATGGGCACCGGCGCAACCATGGTGACGGCGATTTCTGGGAATGCAATCACATTCATGTCACTGCAGCCACTGCTCGGAGGGGTGTACGGTGGTGGTGAATCACATATAGGCGGTGTTGGTGCATGGGCAGCTGCGGAAAATGAAGCACTCGCGAAGGAGACGGTGCATGTTGGAGCGGCTTTGCGTGTGTTGGTATATGTGGATGGGCGCGTTGGAGATGGGAGTTGTTTCCGCCTGGACGACGCCGTTCTGGGCAGCGGAGGCATGCCGGGCGTACTCGACGCGACAGTGGACACTGGCTTTTTACTACCAGACACCGATCTCCTACCATTAGCTGGGGACGAGGATTTCTTACCCCCGACGGGCGAGGTTGGTCGTCTGGGGCTGCTAGCTGGCGACTTTGCGCGCTTGGGTTTGGGAGAGGGTGGTCGTGAGCCTGGTGACGAAGGTCGTTTAGCAGGGGCGAGGGACGCAGTCTGCTTCTCGTGGAGCTGCTCCACAGGCTCCAATAAAGGTCCCTGACCCATAGAAGTTTCTGCAGATTTGAAATGAATTGATTGGGTGCTAGGTGACGGGGCTGGTGCATCAACACATGGCGGCTTGAGATGTGATGGAGAGGACACTCGAGGCAGTGATGGCGAGTTGGTGCATGAGCTCAACATTCGGGGGTTAGGCGACGTTAGACTCATGGGGTCTGACGGGAAAAAAAGAAAGGAGAAGAAGGTGTATAGGCACCGAACGACCTGCGTATGCGCTATGTTGAGAGGAAAAGTGGTTGTACTAGTAGTGGGAGGGTTCGTTTCTTGAATTGTGCGTGTGGGCAGTGGTGGTGCGCTTGGAGAGTACAAGGACGCAATCGTGAAAGACAAAACGTGAACTGGTCGTAACAAGTGGCTATATGAGCAAGCCAAGGGGAGGAACTGGCAACAATGAGTCTATGAAATCCTAGAAGAAAAATAAAACATACGGTGGAACTGAACACAGTCTTGGGAGAAGAGGACTGTGAGGAACCCGGATCTTCAGTGGCCAACGCCTCGAGGATGGAATTTGTTGGGGACTCGCTTAAGTACCCCCACCACGTGTCAGGTGATCCACCGATAAGATTGCAAACACGCGTTGTTGTCGCTGTTCATCCATCGGACGGATATCGCCAAAATGTAGGCAAGCGATGCTGCAACATCGATAAGAAACCCGAATATTGAATCTCAGAACGACATAACTGACAGGGTGTCTTGTAATTGGGACATCAATCAGTCATCTGGCCAACAGCCTTTTGTCCAAATCGATGGATGGTGTGTGCTCAAAACGTGTTCACCCAACGAGTTTGATCCGTTGTAACTACGTTTTAACTGGTATACGGGCAGTCGCGGCAGATAAGTGTACAGGGCAGCACCTCTATTGGGTAGGGTGATGATCAATGATCGTTGGCCTGGGCATTCTTTCGTTCAGCCGCGGTTGTAACAGCTGGGAACAGGACCGTCTAAGATGCCGTACGCAGATTGTCAAGGTTAGCCAGGTAACTGCCATGGATGTTTTTATGTGGCTTACCAACCTCCCGCGACCTCTGGTGACTATTCCGTCTACGATTGTTTACTACCCCAGTTCAATTCATTGAGGACACTGATCGTCAGGTTCGGATTGCGCGCATACATTTGGCATGTTGCCGCGATTGGTTGCTGGTATCTGGCTCGGGCCTTATCATCGTTTCACTGGCAGACAAGTCAAATTCACATCTTGGAAGAGCTGATTAATGGTGACTAAGCATTGTCGCTGATCAGATCACTCGGTGAGTACTTCAGTAGCTAGGATCGGTGGATGTGGGATAAATAGCCCTCAACGCCTCCTTGAACCGCTGGCAGTAGCGACCCCAGGAGGCATCGATTTGATCTTCTTGGCGGTCTGTGCATGGAAGTTATTTGATTCTGGGTACTCAGATACGCCACGAGCGTGACTTGGCTGGTCACCATGGAGGTGCCCTGGCAGCCTCTATCCCAATTTCGATGGTGGTGCAACGTTGGCCGCGGGAGTAGGTGAAGCTGGGCTGATGACTAGTGCACAATTCAGACAGAACGCAGCTATAACATCTGTTGAATGCGCAGCTAGCTGTTCCGTAAGAGTGATCCCATGTGAATAAATTAGGTGGAATAGATGCTAATAGATGGTACAACAAGCGAAATATAAGATATGAGCTGATATACCCAAATGAAGTTTAGCAGGCACTGGTGCTTGGAAATGCGGACACCGCTCACCTAGCCCGGGTATTACGCCTTTCCACTGGTGGTCCCGTACCACCAAGATAGGATTTTTCCAGAGAACCAAAAGGTGATGAACAGACACACTAGTGCCGCTGCGATTCGCCAAGGCTTAAGACTCCCATGCCCAATTCCAAAAGCTTGCGCCGCCTGTTTGGAAGCTTGCGAAAGGCTCGCACCAAAGGACGAAAAACGATCGTTCTGGCCCGTCATAGAAGAGACTAGACATATCGCGCTGTATGGTATAACTTACTGTGCTATCTAGAATCAGATTTTGTTGTTCCACGTCTTGGTTAATATCTGTTGTAATCTGGTACATATGGTGAGGCTTGTGGTGTATTTATGACAGAATTCGAGCTTACTCCGCGCAAGGTTCGAATCTTGGAGTGCAATTCATCAAGTCTTTGGTCATTTTGGGCTTCATATGTATCTTCTACTTGCGCCCTTGAGCTCGACATTGACCCGGAGAATTGTGAGTAGACAAAGAACAGGTTGTCACGCTACAACAACAGCGTAACATGTGACGGTCTCCCATTTTGGCGATATTTTGCGGTGACATTGTTCAAACACGGTCTCCCTTTCTCCACCTGCAAGGCATCCTGAAAGGGCTCGTGGATAGCCACATTCTGGTCCCGAACCGCTGTGCGGATAGGATCAAGCACTGCGCCGAACTTGTAGGCCTTCAGGCCAACAGGAATATTCAAACGGGTAATTTAGGTGAGCGTCAAAAAACATGTGGTGGATATTATTTGACTTTCTAAAGCCCTGCATATCTGGCCTTCAGTTTGCATTAGTGATGGCTGGATTCCTTCGCAAAAAGCAGAAGCAAGAGGCCCAACCAAGGCCAATTGTTAGTCCACCGATCTCGGCACCCGTAACACCCTTGTTCGCCAGGTTTGCGACCACTAATCAACCCTCAAATGACACTTCTCAGAGGGTTGTGTCGTCTCCAATGGTGCTTTCTGGCCGCAAGGACGGTGTTGGTTCATCTGCTCGTGGTTCTGGCAACCGCACGAGTCGAGATGCCGATGTTAATAGACAGAGAAGTCAAATGAGCCAGGTCCACCCAACACCCAGGCTTTCTGGGGCTCAGCAGATGCTACCCCGTCAGTGTTTATCATCAGATCCACCTCCTACTCCCTCAAGCGCCAATTTGAATCTCGAAAAACCTTTGCCTCACCCTTCAGCCTTTGAACCTGATCCGAACGGATCAATCTTCTCTCAGCAAGCTATAGCCCCGAATAGACGTTCCTCTGCAATTGCTCATGCTCACCCAGTAGCATATCAACCCCAGCTTCTAGCGAAACCAAGGCCCCCTTCTTTCCAGGACAACTCAGTCCTCCAATCTCAACGGACGCGACCAGAAGGTCCTCCGAGAACTCCCCAAACAAACGTTGCACCACCCCCGAACATCGCTTATCAACCCCAATTTGCGCCAGTTCCATCCCGATCAGGCACTCTTCCACCACCCGTTACGGGCCGTAAAGTTCAGCCCCTTCCCCCATCCGCCTTTGGACATCGACCGTCTATCACCGACGAGGCGCCTGTTGTGAATCGTAAAGGCCAGCCCCCGATCTCATCCTATGGTCGCCGCGCATCCACCGCTGACGATAAGCACCACAATCTTTTGTCACAGTCGTCATTCAGTCCACAGGATGGAATGCCAATGAAATTACCCTCGGGCAGGCCGAGCCTCTCGTATGCTGATCAGCCCCGAAGCGCGGCCACGCCCTCCCCCAAGCCCCCTCAGCAGATGGTGAACAACCAATCAGGCCTATCTGCCGACTTGCCCGCCGAGTTTGCATTGTTCCAAGTAAGTCTCATCCCCGCGCACGCTCCAGTGCTGCAGTCATGATGCGAAGTTTGGCCCCCATGCGTATCATTTCAGGAGCGGTAGGCTATCTGGCAGCCAGAACCTTGTTGGAAAACGTAATTGCCGCCGCCCGCGTCCTTGATCAGTTATCTTTATATGTTCCTTTTCCCTCCATTTTGTTGGCTTTTTGGATGATTTATCTTGAGGCAGCGTTTCTAAATCTATCATAACCCGACTACTGGTGATGGATAACACCCTCATCGTTCCAGTGTTGCCTTTAGCCACTTAGGAGGTTGCCTTGCACCGCTTCTGAGTTTTCTTTGTTGATATACAAGCTCGAATTTCCACCTATAATGCAGTGCTGATTTGATCTTCCCTTGATAGGAATTCAGCAGCCCGCTTCCAAGCCCCCATTTAGGTGCCCAGCAAACCCTACGTGACACAAATCATGTAGGACAGGAATATCCTTCTAGCGCAGAACGATCTGTGAGTTTTTTGGGGGGGTTATGACATCATCATTCTTTGTGTTCATTCCCGTCCTTTATATGTTCAGAGTGTTAGCAGTGGGACTTCGACCAGCGAAACCCTCTCTTTTCGCTCCGTCAATAGCTCGTTGCCCCACCAACAGGCTGTACCAGGCAACATGGGGATCAATACCAGACCATCGCATGGCTACGAGGAGCGCCAACATGCCGAAAATGGAGTTTATAGCCCCAGAACTGCCAAACCGATAACACCAACCCCAACACCGCAGATGAAACAGGTCCCCGACCAGGGTATCAGACTTGAACCATCTTTCCCCCCTACCTCGGTTTCAATAACCGCCAAGCCTTCAGTCCAGTCCAGTCAAGCCCCCGAGCGGTGTCGCTCACCCTCATCGCCAAGGGGACCCCGCCCTCAGCCACCGTCCCCACCGCCCAACAGAAACTCACCGACACAATTCTCGACTACGGTCCTCCAAGGAAAATCATTGATGTTTGCTGCCGTTGCACCCGTCACTGTTGATACACCTAGGTCCAGCATCATCCCACCCGCGAACCCTTTTATGCCTCCCCCCCCTCCCCCTCCTCCGCAGGTACAGACTTGGGACCCCGAATGGGATGACCCGCCCGAATCTCCACATGAGGCAACAGCCTCGTTATTTTATCCCTCACCGCCATCCGATTCTGCTCCTACATCTCGTCCAGAGCCTCGCCGACTATACGTGAATGAAATCGACCGCCAGATCAGCAACAGCTCAACTGGTACTCAGCTCCCACCCATGAGGCAGCCCATGAGCAGTAGTCCTTCCGATTTGCTACTTGCCAGTCGGACCCCCAAGACCAACGGAAACGCCCAGCTCCCCCAAGAACAGGTGCCCCCCTCAACGCCACCTCGCTCCAAAAAGCTTGCGAAATCTCGTTCAACAGCCCCTAGCGATACCTCGTCAATTAAATCACATACTCAATCGAACGGCACCTCGGTGGCCTTGCCGGGTACCCCTCAGCGTTCACGGAAAACGAGCACCCGCTCTATCACAAAATTGTCACAGCCACAACCCGCACCGCCACCGCCGCCCACGAAACTAGAACCCCCAATTCAATTAGACGAATCTGTTATCCGCAATGCGGGGATGCCACTTGACGATGATCCTTTTGCCAAAGTTGAGGGCGTGAAGATGCTCAAGCCTAAAAAAAGCAAGCGGCTGCGATCGACAGAAGGCCCTCCGTCATCTGGAGGATCAGCCAATGGGTCGAAGGGGTCTGTCAATGAAATTCGGCCCCCAAGTCCTGCAGAGGAACAGGGACCCTCGCCGCCGAATGACGAGCGCCCCAGGACCCCTGTAACCAAAGCTCCCCCAAGCCCCGTCACACCTGAAGCGTATCGTCAGGCGAGAGCACAGAGGCGTGGTGGGCCACTGGAGAAACCCACACCAGAGCTTTTGGACGAGGTTGTAATTTGCAAGGATCGACACCCAGAGCCATTCTCACTTGATCGATTCATTTCGGATCCCAACTTGCTGGCAACGCTGCTGTCTTTCATGTCGTTCTATGATTGGTGTATCCTGTCGGCGGTAACACGACACATTCGTATAAAGATCGTTCAAACCCCCGAATTGCGCGAAGAGGTGTTAGAGCGGTTCTTCAAGACCGTAGGATATTCTCGATGGATATGGAACGATCGGGAACCGATTTCGTTATCCCTTCAAGTGAGTCAGCCTTGCTTGGGAGTGAAGAGAGACATCTAAAGATGTGCAGGATTTGAATGACTACATGAGAGGAGTATCTACTCCCACACATGAATATGCCAGGATTGCGAAATTATACGTCCATTCGCTCAATGTTTTGCCGCAGCACCAAGACCCCACACTAATTGGTACGATGCGAATCCTCTCTGCCTCAACCCGGGCGTATACACGCGTCGTCCTTCGGCTACGTGCTCAAGCTGAGAAAGAGGCCAGCATGCAAACTCCTATCTCATCGCCACCACGTTCCATTGGAAGTCCGATGCCAGCGCGAGGTGTCCATTCACGTACCTCGAGTCGTGCCCCGTCTCCAACATACTCGTCGTTCTCCCATGGCAACGCTGCTACCAATGCCATGCAACCCACAACAACGTTCCGCTCGCCCTTGTTCCGCCTTCGGCGAGCCCCCCTGTTGCGCGTGTTCGTTCCATCGCCGGAAGGTGATTGGCTCTCAGATAGAAGCGTCCTGGAATGTGAGGGTGAGTGTCGCCGCGCGGGTGTGGTTCATTTGATGCGGCCCGGCGACGTTGTATGGGATGTAGGTGTCGGGGATGAAGGTAACGTGGGCAGGCTCGTATGGGATGGAAGTTATCTCATTGTAAGTCTAATTCTCGCGACAACAGATCTAGGCTTCCGCTCTAGACTCCATCCTATAAGCTTGTCAATTTGAACTTACTCGCTTTTGCGACAGGACCTTGATTACACGTATTCGGCAATCGGAGACCTCCCGAAATATATGCCCACTTTCGCGTTCCCGCCATCGTACTTCCATAGGGTCATACGTACAGGCGTGACGATAGGCAACCCGATCGTCCACATTGATATCAGCCCCTGGGGAGAGGAAATTGCGGCCAATTTGCAATTACTCCAAGATCGGGTGCGCACAGAGACGTGAGTTCCCCTTCTTGTATCCTGCTCGAAGGTGAAAGGCTGATGCGGTTCCCCGATATCAGTCCCCAAGGCGCTGTTCACAATGTCGTGCGATGGGTGCACCGGTCATCCTTCGTCATACGGCCACCGCCGTGGACCCCACAGCGGGGACCCAACCGCCCTCAGACTCCGCGTATCCCGATCCCTGAATTCGACGGCCTCTTCGTGGACCCCGGATGGTACGGCACAATGGTCGTAGAAACCGAGGGCACGAACGAATCCCTTGCCGACCTCCAAGTGCGCTGCGGGCCCGGCGCATTTCCGCCACGTGCAAGGGGCGTTAACCCCCAAGTTGAAAAGCTGCAATTTGAGAACCGGAAGGTGTTCAGAATCCTACGAGAAAAAAGGTGTGTTCTTTTTGGACAACGCTTCTGCGCTGGTGGATGGTGCTAATTAATGTGATTCAACTGCGCCAGTCGTCCTGGAGAAATCTGGATCAAGACTGTTGGACTCAAAGAACGGCTGTTGTGAACCGAACTGTTTATATATTCGCATGCATCGCTCAGCATGTGCCACCCCATACAAACGAAGAACGCTTACTCAATGAAGGAAACGTACTCGTTTCGTTGTTTCAAATGCAATGCGGCCTTTTAGAG
>JASFDG010000038.1:0-47996 GCA_036937095.1 Phaeolepiota aurea
GAATGCTCCAGAGTATATCGCGAATAGGGATATCAGTCCAAACGCAACTTTATTCTGCGCTTGAGTCTCTTCCTCGTCTTCAACCAGCTTGGCACCAAAGCGCCCCATGATATACACTGGCATATGCACAATAAGCGGGAAGAAGAAGAAAGGAAGCCGGGAAAGAGCTGAGATAGAGTCGCGTAGGAGAACAAGAACAGCGAATAGTCGGCCAGGCACAGCGGCAGGAGTATTGGGATCCAGAGTGCGAGGCAAAGGGAGGGAAGATAAGACAGAGTTAGTGAGGTGAGATGTCTGTAATAACGAATAGTAGTTCAGTAGATGGCGTCTGACAGATTTGAAGTTGGGCGTAGCATCTTGCGTGGAGAACAGGTCGACGAGTCTATCGATTATGTGAGCGCGATACGAAATTTTTTTTCAAGTGCGAACAAACGTCTGAGAGACGACAACAAAGTCGTCAAGGTTGATTGACCTTTCCTTCTCCCACAAGAGATCACGAGCCATTCGAGCAGCGTAAAGAGTATCCCTATCGACGATTGTAAATTGTGG
The DNA here is from genome assembly GCA_036937095.1 of Phaeolepiota aurea. Classification (NCBI taxonomy): domain Eukaryota; kingdom Fungi; phylum Basidiomycota; class Agaricomycetes; order Agaricales; family Squamanitaceae; genus Phaeolepiota; species Phaeolepiota aurea. The sequence continues at coordinate 550 of JASFDG010000038.1, forward strand.
TAAAACTGAATAAGGACTATGCCTACCAATCAGGGGCGTTGATACTCGTTTCGTATAACTCTTTCTCCACGGCACGAGTCAAACGCTTCACCGCGGCTCGAGATGCACCCTCAACGTCAGAAAAGAACTGCTCTAGATAGGCGTCCATCGATATTGGGCGCCCAAATCTAATTTACGAAATCAGCGAGAATTCTCGTACATAACATTTTATCATACTCCATGATAACCTAGCAAAGGCTTTCATCAGAAGCCGTTTGTGAATGTGAACGGCTATCACTCACCCCACTCCTATATTTGGACTTGTTGGTGTAGACGATGGACGTTGGGATGATTATGACCTCTTTACGAGACTTGGTGTTAGGGTTATTCTTGAGCCAGCTCGAGTATTCCAGAGCGGCCCATGCTGCTCCGTCCTTCACCTGCATAATTCGTGGCTCCGTATAACTGGTACCTTCCGGAAATAGAGCAACAGCACCTCCTTTGGATAGCGCGTCGAATGTGCCCTTGAATAACACCTGTCGATCTTTGGAATTGCGATCGACCGGAATATTGCCTGAAGAGTACAAGATATAGCGCGCGATGGGGTTTGCAAATAGGCTTGCTACATATAGGCTGCGTCGACACGGGTCGAGTGATGCTTAGAACTGGACAAATACCTTTGGACCAATAATTCAGCATCCTCTTGTGGGGAAACGCGACGGCTGGTGGTGTGGCGATAAAGATTAAAACCAACGTGAGTAACACGCAGACGTACAAAGGATGGCAGGATCCAGCATCATGTTATGATGAGTTGCAGTCCTATTCCATTGAATATGCATCAGAATTGCACGACTCTGGAGAGGTAGCAGGGTAGCAAGAGTTACAGTGCTTTCGCACTTACACAATGATTGGGCCATCCTTTGGAACGTTCTCCCCTCCAATGACATGGACCTCTGTAAAAAAGGATGAAACGGCGATGCTTGAAATGAAACGAATGAGACGATGTAAGGCTTTTGGATCCGTCGTTGTCGACATTCGAAGTGTTCGCAAGATATTGTGGTTTACGGTTATGGTGGACCCAGTTTGAAAAAGACTGTCCCTGACGAGATGCTCAGAATGCTTAGACCCAAAACAATCGGCACGTGATTAGACCTAACGCGTCGTTCAAGGACGCTGCCTAACGGTCCAAAAAAAAAAAAGAGGGGAAAAAAAGCTATTCCATGACATTTCCGTAGTTCAAAAATGTCCTACACTTTATTTTAGGCCAACTCGTATGGCCTTCTTTTTGAAAGAATCACATACAACCATGTGTACTGGCGAACTAGAAATAGTTATCAGCATGGTTAATCACCCTAGCGTGTAAAGTCGACAACACAACGAACATGGTTCCGAGATTTCCCAATATAAGCCTCGTCTAAATCGCAGAACACCGGTGAGCGGGTTCCTTCCCAACTATGATGCTCGTCAGCTTGACCAAGTTACTCGCTGTGATATGCATCCTGTTTTCCACCCATCGCACAACCGATGCTCAACTGTTCAAGAGGGCTCAATGTCAGGCGACACTTTCTAACGCCTTGGTCAGTGTCCCGTCATTTCTTGTTAGACTCGTAACCAGCCGTAGAATGAGGGATGTAGAATACCCTCGATACTAGAATCGAGGAGTTTCTCCTCATGCTAGGATCGGTCACTCGTCCAAGTTCTTGTATCCTCTTCACCAACTCACGCTTCCCAGACTGTTGCAACTTACTTGCAATCTCATTATTTCAACAGCAACACCGGCCAAGAAACAGGTGGATCCCTTTGGACGGATGCTGTAAGTAAAGAGGCAGTTGGTTTACACCATCTTCTTACTCGTGACCCTCAAAAGAACACAATGGAGGACCTGCATAACCTCATGTTGGCAACCGGAACAGACGAGTTTGCTAATGTGGCTGATATATCCTTCGTTGGAAGAGCCGCTCTCAATAGCAATACGAACTGGCAAGCCCTGCTCGGAGGGAGCAACGATGATGCAGGGGTATGAAAATAGTTTGTGATCCGCTTGAAAATACCTGATTCTCTACCAGTGGATCGTTCTAGCATTATGGAAAATGGCGGACTACAAGGCGTCCCGTGGCAAAGACAATAGTGCTTACTTGGTACGTCTGCCCCGTTACCACTGGTGACATATATCAATGACGGCGGTGCATATTCAGAGCAGTGCTAGTAAGATATACGACACCATAGCGGGCCAATGGGACGAAACCTGCGGCGGTGGAGGTAGGCGCGTGCTTCTTATGGAATATAACCACTTGACCATATCCAAAGTATGGTGGTCGACGGCACACACATACAAGAATGCAATAACCAATGAACTGTTCCTCCTGTTGTCGGCATCAGGTTATCTTCGAAATGGTAACCAGGTATACCTTACCAATGCGAAGAATGTATGGCTTTGTTTAATACTTCCGCATGAAGCCTGACTCCTTCTGATAGGTCTGGAACTGGTGTAAGTGTCTGACATGCTCGGGAGTAGGGACAATGTTTACCATATCTTCAGTAAAAACTTCGGGTATGCGCAATTCCGATGGCCTATGGAATGATGGCCTTGATTCCAATACATGCTCCAACAATGGCCAGGTAAAGTTATCAACGAATTATTTTATCGCTACGGCTTATCCACACCCTCTTTCCAGACAACTTGGACCTATAATCAGGTTCATTTTCATAGTATCCAATAGATTACAGGCTTGTTCATATAGGTTTGATAAGGGTGTCATTGCTTCCGGCCTAGCTGCATTATCAGTGGCGACAGGCGACAAGTCCCTACTTGATCAAGCAGAGATCACCCTCGACGCAACCATTGTTCACTTGTCGACGAATAAAATCTTGAAAGAATCCTGCGATGATGCAATGTCAGGAGGCCCAGTCTGCAATCAAGACCAGGTACGTGTGTGAATGAAGAATGATCCGGATTTGCAGAACTGAGTCCCTCCATCACACCTCAGCAAATCTTCAAGGTTTGTACTAGACATTCCGGCAGTTGGCAATTCTTCACCACAAATTCATCCAGGGGATCTGGACCAAGCACGTCCAATTTTATTTGGACATGGCGAATGATGCCAGCAGGATGCAAAAGTACAGCCCATTCCTCGGATCACAAAGCTCTGCAGTGTTCCATTTCGGGACCAATGTCAACAATGACGTGGGATCGGTCTGGTACGCTCCTGACCAGGTATGACCCCATCCAGATGCTAAACTCAGTATTGATGCATGGTGGCAGGGTGGATCTATCTTCACGCCCAAAACGAGCGCAAGCGGTTTGGCTGCTCATGTCGCAGCAGCGAAGTATGGCCCTTGTCCAGTATAAGCAGTTCATTCAATGTCAATAAGTATGTAAGAATTATACAAGCAGATATATAACTTAGTCGTTTGCTGTGGCCGCTGCGCTTTCTCGACGCTGCGAGAATGGGAAGTGGCCTCCGAGGCCTGGTGTAGTGGGCTCTGGGTCTTCCCGAATCGTTGCCTGGTCAGGTCCCTTCCATTTATGTTTCGCTCCAAGGGGCGATTCATCTGGGTTGACGCCATTGAGGGCTCGTTCCAAAGCTGCACACTTTACAAGTCAGCGCTACAGTCTAAAAACAAAGCAGTATTTGCAAGACCTTTCTCCCCTCGCTTCTTCAATCGCAAGGACATGGCTGCTTGCAACGAGTCAATGTAGGAATCGTATTTCACGATTTCGGTCAATAAATGTTGTGACTTCTTCTCCCAATTACTTTGGGCTTTCATAGCGTTTGCAGTGCGGGGTTGATACTGAAGAAGAGCATCAAGTTCAGCTAGAAAAAGAAAGGGGGGGATGGAGTATACCAGGGCGGCCATTGGCTCTCTCAACTCATTGTGGATTTCCAAGTCGGCTTTCATTGATTTTACATGTTTCCTGAGGGCATCAAGCTGAGTCTCCTCGTCGTGAAGGCTTGATACCGTAGGGGGCATGGGCGGTTTCCAGTCATTAATGAATGTTTTGTCCACCCAAGGAGAATGTGCACCACGTGCCACAGGCTCTTTCCAGCCAAACTTACTCCGGACACTTCTGCCACTCCGAACACTGACCCTATCCGTTTGGTCGACAATAGGTTCATGAGGCCGTTCGTCAGAAGGATCTAACACCCTGTTCCATCCGTATTCCATGTTGGATACGCCCCCAGCAAGGGGCTCCTTGCTTGTTCTGGCTGCCCAGTAATTACAAGTCGATACCCATTCATTCACAAGCTCTTCCGTTCCCGCTTGGAAGAAGTAGACCCCTCCGTTGGCAAGTGTCAGCACCATGCAGTACGGCCGCTGTCGGTTGTAGCCGGGTGGAGGTAATGAATGGGCTAGGGCATGGGCTAATTGCACGAGTCCTACTGGTTGTGCATTGGCCTTGATTTTATGATATCAGACTTGCTCATAGCCCCACAGAAACATCGTTATGACTCACAAGCCAGTTGCCACCACCAAAAGTCCCAGAGCTAGCCCCGATGTTATCCCCAAACGTGAACATGTTGAGTTCACCTTTCTGGATGACAACAAAAACATCGAGCCATGCTTTATCCTTTGCTCTTTTGCCTGTAGACTCCCAGTAATGTTTGCGACATAACATCCCCTCCTTCGCCCATGGTGCCCCAAGCAAAGCCAATTCTTCATCACTGATGCTGATGGTTGTCGAATTAGAGTCTTCGCTGTGAGTGCTTCTATCATCATCCTCTTGCGCCTCTCGGATTATGGTATGCGAGAGGTTGGACGCGAAGCCAAGTACAGGGGTCAAGAATGATGAACTTGAGCCATACATAGCCTATGACGAAATTGAAGCTATCGTTTAGGTTTTTACGTGTGGGACATACCTCGTGGGTCGAAGTTGCAAAACTGGGAGATGGGCTTACACGCCCATCAATGCTGCTATTGCTGCTATATGGGCTAACGCTTGATTGGGTGTTGAGGATAGACTGGAATCCACGGATGCTGCCTCGTTTTAGTGTCGCTAATCGGTCGGGTTGTGCGCGTAAACTTCTGTTTCGCATCATACCACCACCCCCAGGGCTTAACGATGAGAGTGAATGTCGTGTAACACTGCTGTTGAGGGGCTGCAAGATCTGCTGGCTCTTGATGGCATTATACATTTCCTACAAGTTGTAGTATTGAAATCATGTTGATAAATGGAGGGGAAGACCTAACCTTGAGAAGACTTTCCATGTCGTTTTCCCAAGCACGAGTATAGCTTTGGTGGGGCAAGAAATTTTTGGACTCATAGCCGGCTGCCGAGACTTGTATGGACGGGGTGCTACCGTTTGGGAGCTGGATTCCGAGAGAGTTAGGGTGATTCGATGTGGTGAGGGATTGGACAACGTCGCGTGATACACTGTTCCAGCTTGTAATGCTATCGCTCCGTTTTGATCGAACAGTCCCCTCGGGTTCATCAGCTATCGTTCCGCGAATGCTGCCGCAATCATCATAGGTTAGGTCAGACGTCGAAAGAGGAGTGGCGGGTTGAAGTTGGCTCTGAATGGCGGTCAGTGTATTCCGTACGAATTGATTGCGAGACATCCGTGTCGCTAGCTCGGCGACATGTAAATCAGTATTTAGGAGTAGAAGTGAATATGATACGGCGTGGACAATATCTTACAGGGTTGGGTTTAGGTGGTGTCGAAGCGACTGTAGTTCCTGGACTCACTGGCATTTCCATACAACCCACCCGGATTGCAATCCCAGTATCGTTTACTGAAAACTTCGAGTATTCGGTCAACTTGTTGAGTTTCGCCTTTAAGGAATAATTTTGAACAAAGACGCCTAATGGATAGACATGATCAGGCGCTCTGGGACAGAGGTTAAAATTCCTAACCTGAATGCAAGATCCAGCCTCAAACTAGTAAAGTCGAAATTCTCGATATAATGGCGCAAAGCAAGTTTATTGATGCGACCACTGGCCATAGATTTCAGTAGGATTCTATTCAAACCTTCGCTCAAGAACTTACTGTCCACCAAGCCATTCGGCAATCTTTTCTTTGGCTAGGAACCCTTCATCTTCATTCCAACAGCGAGTCGCGAGCTCCTTCCCTCGTGCATCCATGTCCGCTGGTTCATCTTCGGCTAGGTTAGTCGTCGAAGACGGGCGAGTGAGCTCTTTGACGGTTAGATCCTGTTGCGAACTTGTTCGGGTTGTTACGGCTACGTTATCATATAAATCAAGGATATTGACTTGGACCAGTTCAAGGCACTCACAGACCCGCGTCTCGTCACTACTAGGAATTAGTGAGGGTTCCGAACTTGATGCATTTGAACGATGTTGTACACGAAGTCGGCTAGTATCTCGAGGACTGCGAAGAGGGAAGTTTCCTGAAGGTCCACTCTTTGCTCTCATCGGGGAAACCACAGGTCTACTAGACGGGCGACTTATGACAGGGCCAGAAGTAGACCGTACAGGTGTTGTTAGCAAGGATGTAGTGCGCGGAGGAACCACAGGAGATGGTGGCGAAGAACTGAATGGTGTTTGGGGTGTTGAAGAAACTGGGCTAGACACAGAACATTTGCCCTCTGGTTCGTACCGAGCATCGGAGGATGTAGCACCATTATCAGTCTGGGAATGAAGAGCGATTCGGCGGGATGGAGTTGAGGGGTCTCGCAGATCCAAAGAAGAAACCACAACTGGATCCAACTGAGAGAGTTCGCCTTTAAATTCATTCAAAATCCCATGGAAGGTGGTATCCTCCCACTGCTGATCAGCCTTATTGCCTATTGTTTCTGATGTCGAGGGCGAGGCAGTGGTAGTTGAAGGAGTCGCATAATTTGTGCCATCTTCTTCTCCATCACTACTGCTAGTTGTTTCCGTTTTAGTATGACTGGGTGGTTCATCACGTTTAGCATGACTTTCGTGGGGAGTGATTGGGGGAGGTTGATCCACGAATACCACAGATAGCTCGTCAACATCGTCGCCATCCCGCATTGCTGGCATTCCCTGGATGGCAGGCAATGCTTTGTTGGTGTCTGGTAACCGTGAAGTGGTGGAAAATATGTCTGCTATGGGGGGCGCGGGCGTGTTCTTTTGATGCACGACAGGTAATGCGGGGACAGGAGGGGTAAATGCGTCGAATAGCGAGGGTGATGTATATGTAGGAGTCGAGGATGAGGGGGCGGTGGCATCAGTCTTCTATCATTGAATGATCAGCATTGATAGCAGGACACAACACAAATGATGCCCATACTGATCGTTCTCGAACAGTGTTTTGTCCCATCATCTTTCCCCAGAATGTGCTTGTTTTTGCTCGAACCGTGGCTTTGGGTATCTATAACAATATTTAAAACGTTTGACATACTTCAATGAGTGACTCCACGAGACCTTCGATGTTCCATTTTCCTTTGGTGGACGTGGGCTAGCCGTGTCTTTCCCCAAAGGGTTATCATACTGGTTGCTCCCCAGCCTGTCCTTGGGGACAGAGGCGCTGGGGTTTGGTGCGCGAGTCGTTGATGAGCGTGGCCGCGTTGCAGTCGGTGGCCGATCAGATGTTGGGGGTAATGGAGGTGGTGATTCACGCCGTTTTTCCTTCCTATACTGTAATCCTACAGGCACCCCTCCTCTCTCTCTTGCCTTGCGCAAGAGAGTAGCCAAATCGGGGCTGCTTGACGTCCCTGGAGATCGATACATAGAGCGACGGTTAGTCTGTCGTTCCGTGTCTTCAGTGTCGATAACGCTGTCGTGGGCTGAGGCGAATTGGGCTGCTCGTGTGGATGAGGGACCTGCCACTGGTGTAGGTGGAATAATGGTCGGAGTAGAAGGCTGTGCTGGTCGAGGTCCGCGTGGTCGCGATATGGGGGTCGCGGATGTCGATGAGTAGCTGCGATTCAATGGTGGTGGGCTCAAATCCAGGCCCAAAGTATTGACATCAACGCCTTCCCGCAAGACGAATGTCCCTTCTGCACGCAAAGCTTGCTCAAAGTCAAGGTCAGTGCGGGATACGCGACGACTAATAGTTTTATTTCCTGTGGAATCGTCTGAAGCTACTGGCTGGAGGCCTGATGGATAAGCGGTGGACGCTGCTGGTGTACGAGCAGCAGAACCATGTTGCCGAAATATGGAAGCCAGAATGAAAATCCGCCAAGCGACAAAATAGATGGTCGTCAAGCAGGGAAGTGAGTAGGTAACACCCCAAACTTGACAAATTCGCACAGAAACGTCCACAAACACGCGCCTCAAATCTTCTCGAATATAAATATTGAATTCTAGGGCGAAAATGTATGTATAACATGGTGTTTCAAGATCATAAAATGTTGTTACAGTCTACAAACAAGAGATAGGCATATGTAAATCAAAAAAAAGACGAGGAATCAGTGTAGATAGCATATTAGCGCCCTCCCCCCCCCCCAGATCATCAACTGTTGGACTGTAATCCCGTTGATGTTCGGCGTTGGCGCTTTAGGGCAAGGGTATTCGTTGCCACAGCCGCAACGTTTGCCGTCCCTGTCCCTGTACGGTTAGTGGTGGCTGGTGTCATCGTTCTGCTCAGCCCTGACAGTAACGAGCTCGAATGAGATCGCGGTCGCGTCGTGGAAGCTGCGATCTTGGGCAAAGCCACACCCTTCCGTGAATTTCCGCTTGCAGTCCCAGAAGCCCGATTTCTGTCATTGCTCCGTTGAATACAATGAGAATCTGCCCCAAGAGTTCAAACTTGCCTTTTCTTGATAACATCTGTTTTCAATGACAGAGGGCGCACAACGCCATGCAGTTTCTGCAAAAGGTGTCAACACTGTAAAAGTCTTCGCATCGTTAGTGAAACTTACATAGAATAAGCCACATGCATTGCCTGCACATAAGTTAGTTGGCGTTGGTATGATATGGATAGTTAGGTACATACAGAGTGGCTGTCCTTCGGGATCTCTCCTCCATAATGGTGTATTTGTTGTCTGACAATTGGTGCAAAGTGTTGGCTGATCACCCTCCTCGCTCGTAGATTTGCCTTGAGCCCCATCTCCGCTCGCAGGATCAGGTGTACTCGAGGATGATCTAGCTTCCCCAAGTGGTGATGAATTGTCATTCCTGTTTGAGAGGTTTTGCTTAACATCCTGCACGCCCTGTTGCAATGGCATATACTTCCTGTGTTGTAGCGGGCGTGCTGTTTGTTGGCTGACAGAACCTTCAGCTGACGGTGGAGTGGAGGCATTGGAAGTGTTGTAGGGTTCTGGCGAAGCATTTGAACTTGAACCAAGGCCATTGCCCCATCCATCACTTGATGGACTTGGATGGAAGGTTTGATATGTATTCCCGTCACTTTGAGACACTGCGAGGATCTGGGTCGGATCAACATGCGTGTATGGGTTCTGGCTGACGCCCGAATTATCCATGTTCGGATACACCAAACCCATGAGTTGTCGGTAGTCCACGATGGAGTCTTCCATCCCCGCCAAGTTGGCCGCATTCAGTTGCGCATATCCTTCGGCGATGGCTGCCGAGGCAGCAGCCGAAGTCGCAGAAAGCCCTTCACTATCACTGGCAGATGACCTCGAGAGGGATGAATATATGTTGGTATTGACAGTAGGGCGCGTTGCCGAATATGATTGGGTCTCGGGTGATGCACTTGGCGGAAGAGAGCCCGGGAAATTTGACGAGGGACCCATGGAAGTCGTTCCTGCAGCAGGAAGGTCGAACATCCCTTCGTACGGGGGGAAAGAAAAATTGAAAGACGATGATGGAAAGTGACTGCTCTGTTCCATCTGCTCGGATTCTTGATTGTTAGAAAAGGGCAAATGATCAACGTTCGAGGGATCAGCACGCAATAGGGTGTCATGATGAACAGCTTCAGCGCGACGCTTAATTCCGACAAGGCTATCGGGGGATATTGGTTTACCATTGACTTGATGACGTCCCATCAAGCCTTCGAGCACACCATCCCTAGAGACGGTATGATCAAAGCTAGTCTTTCGAACATGTCGAGGAAACTTTCGCTGCTCAGGTGCTGGAGCACCCGGTGCTTTGGCCAACCCGTGGAGACCGGCAGAAGGGAGAGACGAAGGCGCAAATGTTGGGCTATTAAAGGCTGAAATTGAATGATTATAAGGTATCGAGTTCATGTAGCGAGGCTCCGAGTGGTGGTCGTAAGAAGAGAGGTGGTCTGCTTGACTCTCATAGACAGCAGCAAGGCTAGTATGATGAGGGGGATTAGAGTATGGAGAAGCAATAGGCCGAGCAGCTGATAATAAAGATATTCCAGGGTTGGCGATACTTGGAGATGTTGGCTTTGGCTTTGGAAATACGGCGTCATTTTTGTTGGTATCGAGGGTGGGAAATGTGAAATGGCCTTCAAAAGGAATATTTGTTGAAAAGAGGCCGTGCTGGTCAAAGGTCGTCACGGATTCAGGCGGGCGGGAACGTGAGCGGCTTGTGGGTCGCCAATCCATTGATATTCGCGAGCGGGATCGGCTCATAGCTCTCCAATCCATTGCCACAACGCTGAATGAGTCATTTAGCTCAGACTACTCATTTATTTAAAGGCAACTTACTCGTCTTCCTCTGGCTTATCCTGAATGGTCCCATCAAAGCCAACCACTCGTACTTTCGCTTTGCCTTTATCTATTCTCCGCCCCCTTTCATCAGGTTGATCTCGTGCATCAGAAGTCTTTTCCTGATCAGGGCGAGACTCTGGGGTCACATCCGACTGCTTGAGAGACGACTCTTGCTTCTCCTTGGTCATTTCCGCTAGTTTGGCTTCCTCGTCCTCTTTCTTCTTCTTGAGAGCAAGAGCCATCATTCTCCAGGTCAAGTTTTCCATCCGTTGAGCATGAGGTAATGTTGCCTTTGTTCGTGCATACATTTTCCATACTTGTGTCGCCAGAGGATCCTCTTTCGCCAATTGCCCAGGATCCCCGTCGTGCTCCAGTGTGCTATATTGAATATCAGGAGAACCCGACACTCTGGGCGAGGTGAACGGGCTCGTTGCCTGAGGTGAAACAGGCAACCCTGATGACCCAAATAGGTCGTCAGAGAAGATATCGGTGAATAAAGTGGATCTTGAGTCCATGCTAGGTGAAAGAGGGGATGTAGGCGACTCTGCATATGTGGGTCGGTGCGAAATCATAGTGGCTGAAGTGTTGTTCAGCTCTTCGAAAGTCGGAAAGGTTGCGGGAGACGTGGACGCTGGAGACATCCAAAGCGACGGAGTAAGGCCGGGATTTAAAGGCTTACCTGGAAAGCCAGGATTGTAGCGAAGTGACGTATGATGCTCAGCATTGCTGGTTGAAGTTGGTTTGTGAGAGGCAAACTTGGATCCACCATCGCGCGAGACTGATGAGACGATTTGGGATGCATTACTCCGGGTGAAAGATGAGCGCCTGCCCTCTTCTGGTTATTCGTCAATAAGCTTGACATCGAACGAGCAGGCGGTAAGAAATATGGGAGTAGACTTACTAGCTGTCGACTTGTTCTTGGCATACTGCAGATCAGTCGATGAACGGTTTGACCGCGGTAGCGAAGGCTTGGCAGAATAAACCGCAGGGGAAATAAGAGGCTGAGGTGTTTGAGACCACAAACCAGATGGGTCAGACGCAGTTACCTGGTGCTGTGACGATCCTTGCGATGGGTTAAAGCTCGTGTGAAAAGTGGACGCAGGCAAGCTTGACGGAGTGCCCTGAGACGTTAGCCCGAGGACACCGTTTGCGGCCAGAGCAGCAAAGACGGTGGGATTTAAGGGGGCAGAAAATAAGCTTCCCCAGTCAGCATTGGAAAATGAATGGATGTTGGCAGAGCGCGGCGAAGGATCGACCACATTATGGGGCACTGACTGAGAGAGGTAGAGAGCGGTGGAGTTTTGAGTAGCCAAAGAATCATTTTGTGACCAAGGCGATGGACGAGACGATGATGAGATGGATATAGGCTGACCCGACCGTTCTGGGAGTGGGGCCAAAGAGAGATTCGCGCGAGATGAAGGAGACCAAGACCTTGGGATTGGATCATCTGTGTAGCCTCTTTGTGCCGCTGCAGGGTGTTCCATAAGCAGTGGTAGGAAAGCGGGTGAAGTTGGAAAAGCAGAAAAACAGGGTGAGGAGATGCGGACTGTTTCTGTACGTAAAGGACAGTCAGAATAATAAGAATAAGATGAAAGGGGATCCAAGTCGGAGGATGAGCTCGATGACGAGGAGAAGGATGGGAGCGGAGGAGGAAGAGGAGGAGGCGGCGGCGGCGGCGGCGGCGGAAGTTGTGGTGGTGGTGACTGTTCAAGTCACTCTGGTCGCTGCTCGCTTTTCCTCCACCACATACTAACGGTCCGACTAAACGTACGGGACCCCGGAGACCACCTCCCTCCGCAAGACCTGTAGATCCCGCCCGCCCCTCTGCCTGGTCAGTTCTATACCTTCTGTGTTGTGAACTCCCTTCTTAGCGCTCAGATGCTATATAAACTCCTGCATGCAATGTGCAAATCACGGCCGACCAGATAACGACGACATAGATAACAAGCGACCCTTGAGTTCACGAAGTGCTGAGCATCAGCCCCTAGGGTGGCTGGGGTCCCGATTTAATCGGGCACACGATCTCTCCCATTTTTCTCACTTTGAGGCCACTTCTGCTGACAGTTTCGCAAATTCTACCGTTCCCTAGAGGCAAATCTTATAATAAGGTGGTTCCTTGGTGCCATTTCTCCTGCAGCCCACACTCGGTTGCATATAACTGGCCATCTGGGTGAATGAGAACTCCAACTTTCCCATATGTTTTCTCAAATACATGCCTGACAATTGTACCGGTTGACACCGACATCACTTCACCTTTAATTAGAAAACACGACTGACAATCCTAAAATACTTGCTCATTAACGAACTTTTTCAGCTGCATTTTTACTCTCTTGGCATCTCTCTGGGCATGTGCCTTTTGGCAATTTCGGCACGGTAGCCTGTTCCCTCCCGAACCTCCGATGCATTTATATTATCAGACAGGCATTCCCTCGGCACATCTTTGAGCAGAACGAAAAGGGGCAGAAGTTGCAGTTTCATGCGCATTGAATTGAAATGTACCGAAATGCACACCTTGTTATTCCGCAGCAGTCTTGAAAAGCCTTCAAGTGCCACCATCAAGCAATTCGCATGTGCTCAGGGTAAGTAACTGTTGACCATTGCACGTTTCTTTCCAAACATGGGCCGACAATCACCGCGCGTGGTCACATGGTCCTATGGGCCACGTTTCCGATCGAGATCATCTTATCGTCGCTCTCGTTGTGGGTTTTTGTGGATAATGCGTTATCATTATCGTTATCTTCTCTGCAGTATATAAGACCTTTGCTTTCATTTGCTCACCTCACCCTCTTCCCCGCATTCACGGAAAAAAAATGTTCCTAATCCCAAACTGGGTATTTCACCGCAGCCAACATGAACACAATGACAAGGGTATGGGTTAGAGGGGTTAGAGAGCAGTTGTGGCTCCAAGCTTCAGGGCTTAATGGAGGCTGAATGGAGAAAGGAAATGCGCAACAGGGACTGTGGAAAACTTCAATGTGTCCAGATCCTTCTCTCCAAAGTCGCTCCCAGTTACCCTATTTCGGGTCCCCCCTTTCCCCACGCCAGCCAGAAAACTCCAGCCACATGGAATCGATGGATAGCAATATCTTTCACAGGGGTCAATTATCCTACTAGCAGCTGCAATGCTGCAGAACGTACTAGCCTTTCACGAGATTGTGCTGTTCTCTGCCTTGTCCTTTGCTGGCTCGTCACTCGACTCTCCCTCTACGAGCTTTGTGTCGCCCTTTGTTTCCGTAGGTAGCTCCGGTTCATCACTCCAGAGCCATGCTTCCCGAAGTTCTCCACGAAGGGTCGCCGTCATTAAAAATGAAAATATACAAGCAGGGCTAGGGTCGGTCGGGTTAGCCTGTACTGGGGTATTTTCATGTCAAACCGACCTTAGATATAAAAGGGCGGGCTGCGCCTTCCCGAACACATGCATGACGGTCATCGTGGTGGCAAGGCCAATGACATATGCAGATAATGTCACATAGAAGTAGGGTTTGCAAAAGTTGCTATTCTTGCCTGCAAGCACGAATCGGTGGTGGTCATAACGGAGTGCTAGTGCAATAAATATCCCTGGAATGACAACGTCACCTAGGCCAAGCATCGTGAACCCGTTTGCGTCTGAAAATAGGAGCGACTTGGGCCAGAGAAGCTTTATGGGGACGTCAAGACTTGTCGCTACTTCGACCATCTGCTCTAGTTGAAAAGATGCCACATAATTCGTTCACAAGATACTCACCACTTCAGTTCCAAATACCCACCAAATGTCATATACAAACAGTCCCGATAGCAAAATCAATCCTGTCTTGAAAGAATCGAGTTTCAATAATGCAATGGCATTGTGGGTGAACGACAAGCTAAGGACGTCCGTGATTAGGACAGATTTTCGGCTAGCGGACCAAAATACATATAATGCCGACGGGGTAAGCGCTAGTGGTAAGAGGAGCAAGGAGGGTGTTCGCCAGGATATTGTAAACAGTGCTGCCACCATAATCAGATTTGATTAACACCGTGCAAATGATCAAAAATGCTGACTTGCTGAGCCCTTCCTGACTGAGAGCCGGCAAATGTCAAAATGTTTCCATCGTACCCCTCCTACGATGTACCTTGTCAAAGAGATGGATGACTTGAAGGTCCAAATTGTCAGAGGCCAGGTTGACGTGCCCAGAGACAACACACACCTGCCAAACACTACCCACTCCAGCAACGGTGAAGTACCACCCAAGCAAAAAATTAATCCATTCGGTGCCGAATTTTTTCACAATGATATAGAGGCCAAGTAAAGCCACAGAGCCTATCTAAAATTATGTGAGTAGCTGGCACTCAGGAGACAGGACGAAGACCCACAATTGGGAACAACCACGCATCATCGGAAGACATACGTTCCGTGTCGTCGTCGTCATCATCACCCTGCGCGCCTTTCCCCTGTTTTGGACTCTATATCAATTGTAGTTAGTTTCAAGGACAGTCAAAGGGCGTTCATGACATACTGGCAACGTGGCAAATGCTCCGACATAGATGGAAACGCTTGCGAGTAGTAGAAGACCTCCGTAAGATGACAAAAGGTCCCAGTCATATTCTGACATATCTAGAGAGCCTTTCATACTAGGCAGAGAATAAGGACGCTCCGATAGCAAGGGTAACACGTCAGTTCTTCAGTTCAGGAATTTACACTATTCTTGTGTGGCCTTGCTTGATTCCAACGGTTATTGACACCAATCACAAGGAAATAGAGGTTTTATATTCCTAAAAATATTACACCACTGCCTTGATGATCACTTTCCAGTGACTACTGACTTAAGCACGGCTCTTCATTGCCGACGCATGAGAACTCAGAATGGGATAAACAGTGCTGTCAGGATATATAGCATAGCCATCCTGAGGTGTATTACCAGTCGAAAGGTGAGAGCCGGATTGCCTGCAGGCCATAGAAGATCAATATTCTACTGGTATCCGCGGATGAATTCACTCGCCAGATAAGGTCCCCGGTCAGCCCAGAGGAAACGATCTCATTGAACCAAGCTGTGTATATTGTGGCCTGGTTCGAGGTGACGCCAAACTCCTCGAGGATGACAGGCTTCCCGGCCTTCGCTTGAGAAGCCTGATGGTCTGCGATCCACTGAGTTCCCCAGGCTTGCTCATTGCCTCCTTGTCCCCAGCTAGTAGGGTATGCCTTTAAAAAACCTGCCTCAATGCATTGGTTATATGTACAATCAGCATAGAGCTTACATGGAAGGTACCAAAGTCAAGGGTGCTGATGGCCAGGTTAGCGTCGAAATCAACACCTTCACTTCCTCTACAACCAACAGGACAATATGAGCCTGAGAACAACTGAAAATCAAAATTAGACGTACTGATAAGGGTAAGTTGGAGCGCTTGGCTGATTATAGAACCCTTCGTCGCCCAGGCCAACAAGATGATTGCTATCAATCGATTTGATATAGGCTGAGAGCTCCATAGCCCACGCAGTAATTGTTGCAGTTGTGCATGTTCCCGAAGACGTGCTGTGTAAAGATATATCAGTATCACAACACAAAGGATCTAAACGTCCGTACCCAGGGCTACCCTTGCATCGGGGCTCGTTCACAAGCTCCCAAGCCATGATTGTAGGCTCATTGACATAGCGGCCGACAAAGGTTTTTATGTAGTTCTTGAATGCATTCTGAATTTACCAAGGAATGAGCACCATAGCCTCATCGAAATGATGCAGGTCCCACCTTGACGTTGGTGTTGGTATAGAAGTTGTCATGGAAGCCACTCGAGCCAAGAATCTGCTTCACGTAGACGTCCATCCCACCGTAATCAGACCTGTCATACAAATCAAAATCAAGCAGATACTCAATATGCAGAAGGCTCACCAGTTGTTTGTTCTGCATTGCATACATAATCAAAGAGATATTGGCAAAATATATAAGCTCACAAAGAAACGATTAGATGAATGCCATTGGCTTTTGCTGCTGCAACAACATTATCTAAGGTATGGCCCCCATTGAGGTTCGTATAGAGGACCACGGGTCAGGTGTACAGACCAAAGTTCTGAAGACCAGTAGACCCAGCATTAATCGTGGGTGTGCTTCCTGACCAACTTTGATAATAGTTCCCGTTGGGACTTGTAACTTCATTGAAGCCCCTAAATCCATCCTAGGTTAGTACTATGCTCAAGATTGAGTTTAGCATTCACCATGTGCGCACGGTGGTTCCACCAGCTTTGGCAATATCGGCGAAGGCTTGGTTCATGCTTGCAGTACTGAGGCCAGTCAGCCCAATCCAATATGCATTCCCGCTGATGTCCCAAGTCAGGGTCAAGCTATGAAAGCGAGAGAAAATTACACACCCAACAACTGTGTACTTGACGCCGTTGAGGGTGAATCGTGTCCCAGATGTCTTTACAAAACCTGTCGAGGCTGGTGGTGCAGAACTCGCCGTGGAAGTGGGGGTAGATGCTGGCTTCGATGTTGTGCTAACAGGCGGCGTGGTTGTTGGAGTTGGGGTTGGGGCACCACTTGGGCCGGGTAGGCACTGTGAGTAGTAATCGTTTTGAAAGGTGCACGTAGCACCCGCCACGCAGGCTCAATCCGAAGTTCATCAGTATCCGTACACAATGCTGTTAAACTTGATTGGGCTCACTTGTTTGACCAGTGAAATTGATGCCACCACATTGTCCATACAAAGGAACGTCGGCTCGCGCTGGTGCCAGCGCGAGGGACAAAGAAATAAGACCGAGGGCGAGTTTCATCATCTTGTTCAAGGTGAGGTATGGAATCTACTTCCAAGGATCCACGCAACCCCATTATATCACTCTCTGAAGGTTGTGAGGAAAATAATCGCAGTGTTCCAAACACATGCGGATATTTCTCGCCCAAGTGCGTAGGGCAGCGAATCATGCGATAATTCACCGTCAAAACCAAATGATACCTGAAAGGCAACCAGCTGGACATGGGTTGTGTGAGAAGTCGCGAACCGCAACGGCCGGATTTTCAGATGATAACAGGTGACCCACAGGCTGTCGGCCCCGCCGGCTAAAGCAAATAAGCATGCGTTCAACCTACATTTCCAAATTTAATTCTGAGGAGTCACACCGAGGGTTGGACGTTGAGCCTTCGATTCTCGTCAAGATTGATGTCTACGTGGCAGACTCGGATACAGACAGCTCAGCAATTATGACCCTAATAACCAGCAGCTATTCCGTTCTTTCTTGAATCGCTGGCGGCTGTAAAGGTAGCATAAATGAGGGATAAAACCGTCGGTTGCAACTGCACTACTGACCTGTTATAATCCCATCTTTATTCACGACCGCTTGAACCACGGCAGCGACACGGTTCACATCGCGAACTGCGGAGAAAAGTGTCAAAATGACAACGGGCAGCAAAAAGAATGAATGTCACCTGCAAGGTTGTGACCGCGTAAGCGCAAGTCATCTAAGAGCTGTAGTGGATAGATATCATCGATATCTAATAATGCGGGATACAGCTGATCATGGAACCGGCCATATTCAATCGCCTGACTGACGTCCAATCCAAAATCAAGATTAAGCATAACTTGAAAAATAGCACCAAATATGCGTGAACCACCAGATCCACCAATTGCGAGGAAAAACGAGTCATCAGGATGCTCAACAATGGTAGGTGCTGTGGAAGAGAGGGGCCGTTTCCCCGCCTCTGGGTAGTTATCTGCAGTCATCTGCATTCAATAACAAGAACGGGGTGAGGTTTTGTCCTCACAAGGAGAAGGCCACAAGCCGAATCCATTAGGGACGCCAGGCGTCGAGAAATCGTCCATCTCATCATTTAATACTATACCCGAAATGGGATCTAATACCTGCGACCCAAAAACCTGATTAATAGTAGAGGTCAACGCAACCGCCATTCCTTTTCGATCAACGATGGAGGTATGACTCTGGGGGGGATAAATAACGGGTGCTCGGAGAGAAACCTAGGGAATCAACATACCGTCCCATGATCCCTCACAATATCGTGTTCTGGCTTGTAATATTCTGGGGGGTGAGTATGATCCTAAATTTTAAGTAAGTAAAAGGGCATCCAGGCCGCTCTCTCACAAACATCGGTGATGTTAGGGAAAATTATATCCGCGTAGGCCTTTGTTGGAATTTGTGCCATTCGCTGGCTATCATTGCTGAAGCTAGGATCACAGATCTTGGTCCTTCAAGTGAACGATGAGCACATCAAATGTGGAAGGAAAGTGTTCCTACCGAGCTGAAAAACCAAACTTCGATATTTCGATGGCTCTGTGCGTGTTGAGGCCGTCCCTCTCCCGGATATCAAACTTTTCCAACAGGTTCAACATATGCAAAAGCACTGATAGCATGCAGCTGCTTTAGCAAAACGAAGCTAAAACGAAGCAAAACCAACCTGGACCTGAGGATGGTTCATGGGTTGTATACACTCTCCTTCCACGATAAAAGCCTTCGAGGGCACGGCTGACTTTGACCTCGTAATTCTCCAGGTCGGACTTAGACATTATGCCCCCAGTTTCGCGCACTTTGCGAAGGATGGAATCAGCAATGGGACCCTACACTTGTGGTTATTGGCTGTTTGACATGAAGTTACGAGGACTTACCTTATAAAAAGCTTCAGGCCCTTCATTTGCAATTATGGATAGGGTCTTAGACAAGTTACTCCTGCGAATAAGCTGGCCTTGCCGCAGGAAAGATCCACTAGGAGCAAAGATTGAACTCCAGTCGGGGTTATTCAACATCAACTCTGGGTACCACTGATAACTGTGTTGGAAGAAATGAATGGCACTGATTGGTCGACAAACATACTGTTATCCGTTTCCCAAGTTCTATTCCTACCCTCCATCCTGCTGCCAACTTCACACTAGGATCTACGAGACGTTTCCAAGGTAAAGACCCCCAACGGCGATGGGCTTCAGCTAGGCCGCGAACTTCTCCCGGAACTCCTACAGAGAGTCCGCCCACCATGGACGAGTTGGGATTCCTCACGAACATCGTCGCGTTGGAAAGCATAGGAGCCATTTCCCGAAAATCTATGGTGTATACTTCGGAACCCTGGCCTGACCTAATGGGGGGGATCCTGACGGTCATGAATCCACCGCCACCAATACCAGAACTGAGGATGATTGAGGATGATTGGGTGACAAGCTGAAAAGGAGGGCGTACGAAAACATATTGACCACTCCAATGCATAAGGCAGAGCTGATAGCTGCATCCACAGCATTTCCACCCTCCTTCATGGTCGTTATACCAACATTAGAGCAAACCTCGTTCTCAGTCGCGACTGCACCATGGCGAGCCTGTATAAGATAAGCTGGGTTGCGATCAATGCCTAGGGAGACTTGAATAACGATTCCGTCGGAGGAAACCCCCCATGGCCGCGATGAGACGGATAGAAAGGCGAATAAGACCAGAATCGGAATTAACCAGTGTGAGATTCGCTGTCGCAGCACGGAAGAACTGCACCAGTCTGGGGCCTTGTATCCCTCCATCAGTCGCTGCCTCAGATCAGTTTCATACAGAAGGCCCTGATTTTCGGGGAGAGGCTGTCGGTAGCCCATTTTCGTTGAGATGGGCCTGGTTGCGAGAGAAATCTCTTTGCCAAGAGGAGACATATCGTAATTGGATCAAGGTCAGCAATTCCCTGACAGTGCTTATTATAAGTGTGGGGGGCCACAGTACCCCAGGTTGACCTCATTCTGGCGAATGATTAGGACATTGTAATTGATCTGTCCTGAACTCTTAACACAAACCGTCATCATTACATATTATTCCCCCATAAAGGTTCCTCTGCCACTATCATGGTCGTTGGCATCCGTCTCCCCTCTGGTGATAAAGTTGCTCATGTAGCTGGTACACAGCAAGTGCCTCGTCTCTAAAATGCTCATATCTTACCAAACTTCACCCACTATTATGCAGATTCATGTCTATGTGAGGGTCCGGAACGGTACTGATTGGAACGTTTTCTTAGAGAGTTTTATTGAAAGACAAACATCAAAGAAACGCAAGAGCTCTCCCCTGAACAACCGTTTTGACCGAATGGTCCATATAATGAACGCGACATCCACGCATCGTTCAGTCGATCATAGATCGTCTTCGAGTACCTCTGTTACATCCAACCTGAGTGGTATCCATACAGACAGGAGTCCCCTCCACGCATATAAGCAGCTGCAAAATCACCGCCTTGGAAAAGACTTCTCCTTGATCAAGATGCGTCGAACACCAAAACCCTCCATCAGCAAGACAAGCTCGGATAACGAGAAATGCCCTCATTCGAATTCTGGGTCCAGTGATATACTGAAGGTAAAGGGCTCGAGCATGCATCCTTCCCGGGCAGCTCACTACACCCTTCACCGCGTAGAAGTCACCACCGCCTCGCAGCTGTAAACCCCTACCAACCTGGTTGGCCAATACTTTCTCTTCATTGTCTTACAAACACCCACTGCGACTTTTGTTACCCTCATCTGCCCAGCGGCAGACCAGGAGAGAAGACGATGGTCAGGAAAATCAGACCCGCGAACCATACAGGCAGGAACGCGCATTGGCAGAGGACACCATATTTGCGTTCAATATATGCGACCAACCTCAATCAATGCTTGCAAGACATGACCGCGAAAATGATCTAGAGTGTAGTCAGGAACTCCTCCCTGCTTTCATCGGGCATCCTGTTCCCCAACCACGGCGCTCTGAAGCTGCCATGCTAACAGCCCTACCACCCTTGTACAACGATTTCGAGGATCGATCTCCAGTGGTCCCGTACTCAACCGCAGGACCTATTGCTAGGACCTTTCAACCCCGTTCAGCCCCGTCTCGAGGGCAACAACTATTCATGCTGCCTGAACCCCCTTCGCTTGAACAGGTTTCCCCCTTTAACTTCAATACTGCCACAGATAGATTCTATCCAGACAACGAGACCTCATCGTGCTTTTTGGATGAGCTCCGCTGTCATGACAGTGATGGCCTCGACCAGCCGTCGCCCGATCTGGCAGGCCTCTATTCACTAAACGACACTTTCGCTACCCCCGGGCGTACTCACCTGACCCCGTCTTACATGCATTTTGATTCACCTTTGGAAGATCCACTATGGTCTGACCCTGCCGAGTTTTCAGACGATACCTCGCAAAACCCGATCGATTTTCATTGGCCAAAATTTGACATCCCGGCCGTTTCTATCAATGCTGAAAGTCTTTTTGTCGATAATAACTCAAGAAGGCCTTTATGGGACCATGCAACCGTTACGGAACGAATTCCCGAGGTTGGTCCCCGTATAGCGAAATCCGACTATGACTCGGTTCGCTTGGGTGAAACTGGAGCCGAGAGCTCGTCGGGTATGGAACTACCCCCTCGCGGTGGCACTAAACGTCCCAGGTCACCAATGCCCACCACTCCTCCGCAAGTTGGCCCTTCGCTGGGCGCAGTGTTCGCACCGACACCTGGCATTTATCTCTCTCCCCTTCAAGAGTCACCTCACGTAAAACCCATTCCGGGGCAACCACAAGAGGGTCTCACGTCGGTAAGCCATGGCCAGTCCATACTCAAGGGCTCTAGACATTGGTGACCACTATCAGATTGCAAAGCAGGGTCAGAAGGCTGGCGGGTTTACCCCACACCTGTTTGGTTCGCAGCTCTCAGATGACAGCATTGAGTCCTGGAAAGAGTGAATGAGGGGGCCGTCTAAAAATTCTACATAGGTAAATGACAGCATGGACAGAACATGCAAGGCAAAATAAGAGCGGTGTTTAACGATAAAAACGATCACCAGCCAACTTGTACCTCCCTTCCTCCAGTGAACCGTTCTATTTCTACGCCAGGCTTGCCTGGCAGTTTCCGCAATGTGTAGCGTTCGAGGTTATAAATTTCGTAAGATTCAGCAGCAAGTTTCATTGCTTTCAGGTGGTGGGGCCGGCAATTTGCAGCGACGGCGTGTTTTCGGCTTTGCCAAATGCAACTTGCGAGGTTCATGCCCGTCTCCGCATTAGGAATGCCGTACCAATAGAGGATCAACTAAGCATGTTCAGGGGTAAGTTTTCACAAGGGTCAAGTGCAAGGACGGGACACTGACCCCTCCATTTCTTATAGCCTCTTCATGGGCTAATTTATCAGCTTCGTAGAGGCCTTCAACAAAGGGTGCGT
Organism: Phaeolepiota aurea; assembly: GCA_036937095.1. Classification (NCBI taxonomy): domain Eukaryota; kingdom Fungi; phylum Basidiomycota; class Agaricomycetes; order Agaricales; family Squamanitaceae; genus Phaeolepiota; species Phaeolepiota aurea. Next base: position 23,126 of record JASFDG010000038.1, read on the forward strand.
TAGCTGAGAACCATGTCTTGATTAAAAAATACGAGTCTCACACCCTCCATCGCTTCCAGGTTTTCGTTTGCTCCTGAATACGACGCAATACCATTCTCGTTCTTCATCCACCGGCAGGGAGAGCGACGACCAGTTAAATGCAGTCTCATACGGGGCAGCTGCATAGTCTGGAGTGATCGGTTTGAAGTTATGCAGGGCCTTGTGCAATGAGAGGGACGCGGGGTCTATATCTGGCAGACGCGTCTCTGTAACGAGAGGGGGGTATTCCAACGAAATTTCATGGGATTTGAAGTTCTCTGGAAGGGAAGACAGCAAGGGCGGGAGGTAGAGTACGGGTGCCTCTGGCTCTGTCAAGCTCTTGGAGTCAAAGGTAGGGAATTCATGGGGATCCCTTGGAGCGGAAGCTTGTGATGTGCCTACCAACCTCTTCGAAGTCTTGATGGCTTGCGACGGATGGGGGGGATGGCTATAAGCAATTGTCATGTTGGTATAAATTCGACGGGTAATAGGCAAGACTGATCAGAAATGAGTAGGGGGAATAATAGGGGAATGTAAGGCAATACGTTTTACATTATATATGGATGAAAGTATCATTGTGCAACTGCAGACCTAGGATTGCGACATGCAAAATTGCGCGATCGCCACACTTTCGGAGTTGTTGAAGGCCGCCCGAGCTATCACTTAAAACTGGAAGAGACTTGGCCTCATTAAGAAGAGTAGATGGCAAAAAGACTTGGGGGGGGGTAGAATTGCACGCGGAACGGCAGGTTGAACCTGGACCATGCGGGGGCTAGAACTGGCCAGAGCCTGAGGTACCTGCAGAAGCCTATCAGACTGCTGACTGCCAAACCTTTAAGTTTATTAGCCACTGGCAGTGGCCCCTCCATGTTGACGGCGTAGATAGTAACTTAGGGTATCGATAATCAAGCATCGTATTGAAAGCTAGTCTGACCCGGAGTTGGTGAAATATTCAATGTTGCTGCTGACCCCTTAAATCCGCCGCACGTGCCGGAGTAACTTATGTGATATCCCGGCGCTTGCCGGCGAGCACTATTGATGGTGCAAACCAAAACTTGCTAGCAAGAATACCCATGGCTACAAAGAAAGTAGCAGAATCTACCCTTTATCATCTCAGTCCAAAGGGTTTCTGGAAGAAATTTCGTATGTCACAAGCCCTTTTGCTTCTCTGCCCTTTTCTTTTCACCGCCTAGACTCCAGGGGACGTTGTTGTTGTCAATCCGGAGATTTCAAGTGGTCTCCCTTTGCCGGCTCTGCACCGATACCCACCTCCTGCGTCTCGGCCTGAAAAGTACTCAACACCAGCGACAAAAGGTCTGTCCGAGCCTTCATTTTCTCCTACAGGCGAGCTCATAGGTGATATAGCATCGGACCCTGCCCAAAATCCGTATTGGAAGCGGGATGTTCGCCGCGCCTATCCTCAGCTCTCGATGGTCACACAATCAGAGCTATCCACTCTCTTGATCGAGCATTCAACTCCAGCGTAAGTCCGTTTTCAAGGTGCAGTATACAGACTAATCCTCTGCGCGCAGTTTAGCAAATAAACCCGGTGAAGCTGAACATATTACAACCCCTTCACAGAAAAGCTTGGGTCTATCACAAGTCATTTCTTCTATCACGGCCGCCTCCAAAGTTTACTCAGAGAGTAAGCTTCCGCCATCATTTCCTATCCCCCACTCGCGATGGGTACCACAAACCGCGCCCGATGTCCCACACGATCAACACGCATATTTACCTATGGTGATGTACCGATAGAAATGGACGGGGGTCGGAATAGATAGGCAACTCAATAACAGAACAGGACAAGCTGCTATCGAACCGTTTCGTTTATGATTGATTGAATGCCTCGTTTGTTGTGAGGTTTAGTCTAATGACATTCCGTAAATGGGTCCTCCTCCAGTGTGCTGTTGAGGACGTTGAAAGTTGGTGACGCTTTCGTTTTCTGGCGCTGTGTCAACTTGTTTGCTTGGTAGTATAACGACCGTGGCTGCCCAATAGACACCAACAAAGGATGTCTGCTCCTCCGCCATCCATCCTAGCAGGCTCATCTGCCGAAGCTCAAGCTGCAGCATTCACGCACGACGAGCGGTACGTTTATCGGCACCCGCCCTGATCCTTACATTCCTATCTTAATTTCTTGGCCACCCAATCAGTGTATATTTCAATAAAGCCACAGACTCATGGCGATTTGAGCAAGATGACGGGCCAGAGCTCGAATACGACGCGGCAAAGGGGGCATGGCTTCCGGTTGTAAGCTCGTCTGCCCGATTTTTTCTAAACGCCAATGCAAGCGTGATTCAAGGTCGACGAGGACAGCCTGAAGCAGCAGCAAGCAGCATACTCCATCGCTGGCGTAGACGAAGAGGTATGTCAACGTTGGCGTAAGTAACTCGCACCAAGAACGCATATACCATCCAGACACCCGCGGCCCCGGTCCTGAAGCGGGAAAGCAAGAAGCGAAAAGTTGAGGACTTCACCTCCGCCACTCCTGTCTCAGACACAGGGCCCTCAATCAAACGGGGGAAGAATGACAAAAAAGAGAAGCCTGCTGGCGAGCGCAAGTCGAAAAACACCGCAGTCTATGTGACTGGTCTGCCTTCAGATGCTGAACACGATGAGATCGTGGAGCGGTTCTCGAAATGTGGGGTCATCGAAGAAGATGACGAAGGCGAGCCGAAGGTGAAGATGTACGCCAACGAGGATGGCTCCTTCAATGGGGATGCATTGGTTGTGTATTTCAAGGAAGATTCAGTGCTCCTGGCCTTGAGCATCCTCGACGACGCAGAACTTAGACTTGGCGATCCCTCGACTGTAATGAGGATATCTAAAGCCGAATTTGGCCATAAACAAGCGAATACAGGCAACGGGGAACAAGGAGCAGAATCGCAGCCCCGCAAAACGGTTAACAAGAAGAAAGCTTCCAAACGCATTGGAAAGATGCAGAAGTGTGTATTTCCGCTTTGTAGGTCAACTATTTCTAACTGGCGGAAACCAGAAAACTGTTGGAATGGGATGATGAAGATGGTTTTGGTCCCCAACTTGACCCAGAAGATAACGCAAAATCGATAAACAAAAACGGCAGGGTGGTTGTGTTAAAACATATGTTCACGTTGAAGGAACTCGAAGAGGATGCATCACTCCTCCTTGAGATCAAGGAAGACGTTCGAGAGGAATGTGCATCTCTCGGGGAGGTGACGAATGTGGTGTTATACGATGTACCATTGTTTCTCTACTGCCTCCTTTTTTCCTATTGCTAACAATGCCCACAGAAAGAAAAAGACGGTGTGATGACCGTCAAGTTCCGAGACCCAATCAGTGCTCAGGCATGTGTCCTGGTATGCTATACCCCTTTCTCTCAAGCGGAGTCTTTCTTACTCATGGTCCTACCAGAGAATGAATGGAAGGTTTTTTGCAGGACGTCGAATAGACGCAGCCCTTTATACTGGGAAACAAAGATTCAAACGTAGTGGTACAGGAGCCGAGCTCGAAGGTGAGGGTGATGAGGCAGAAGAAAAGCGTCTCGACGACTTCGCACAGTGGCTTCTGACGGAGGGTGATTGAATCCAGCACATTAAATTATGTATATATACACACTTGCATCTTCTAACTCATCCTTTCGAATGTAAAACCATAATACTCCCGTGAATTCTACCATCTATTGGTTCACCAACACCCACAGAGCGGTTTCTTGTTGACTGTTTCCAATCGCTATCAGGGATTAGGTGAGTTGAGGCTACAAGATTTGCATAACCTACTCACTTCAGCAATGACCACCCGTTTGCTTGGCTCTCCTGACTGTATCCAATCAATGCCAGGTGTTGGTGTATCCTCGTGACGGCCGAAGTAGCGAGATCCGTCCACATGAGACGTTGATTTGGACAACGCAACAAGATCTTCCTCAGCAATGGAGCTCGCTGAGGATGACACCTCGTGAACGGTCGCCAAGGGGCTCCCTGGAGGCGAAAATGGTGAAGTAGGCAATTTCGAAGGAGACGTAGGGTCGGTTTGGGTGATTTGCGGCACGTTTGAAGTCGATTCTCCAACATCAACTTCCTCTTCACTATCGTCGACTCCAAGTCGTTGGAGGCTTGCCTCCACAGCATCCAGACGTTCTAGATGCTCAAGAACGGTGACGCCCGTCGTTCCAGGGTGAACGCGCTGAAATTTGGCAGCGAAGGGAACGGGTCGAGGGGCACCTGAGGCATCTGTCGAAGTTCGACGCATGGGAGGAGGGAATTCGCCCCCAGAGCTCTGACTGCGAGCCCTTCTAGGAAGGGGAACACTACTCACAGACATCCTCGGAGAAGCGACATCTTCTGTGGCTTCTTGGATTGTTTCTTCTGGCACTTCCATTTCATCGTCCCAGACAAGCAATTTTTGTCTGCGCGTCAATTCCAGAGGACCTTCGCACCATGTTGCATGTCAATAAGATGGTAGTTAGTTATTTGGTGAGCATACCCTCGTCCTATAAAATGAATGGATTGATATCACAGCGAGAAATCATAGATTTACTTGGCGGGCTTACATTATGCCTTAAGGATTGGACGATGTTCCATGCTTGGCCTAGAGAAATATCAGAATTACTCCTCTAGAGGAGGTATCTTGATTAACAACCTTTAATCACAGCCAGCTGTCGCTGTAAAGTAGTCCTGCAGGTCAATTTCCAGTACTTGTAGTTTGAAAAACAATTGGCACCTTGAACATCTTGGGATGGAAATCAGGGTCCACCGCAAAGAGAGTCTCAAGTTGATATGTCGTTTCTTCCCACCAAGATTTTGAGGTTAACATTGGTAAGAAGTGAATTCTGGTCTTCTCGCTAAATGGTCGACCAATAATGCTAACAGGTAGGTAGAGCCACCCATAAGTGTAAGATCGCCAGCCTTGTGGATGTTCATGCGGGAAGGACAAGGAGTTGTCAATTGCGGCGATGTGGATATGTGGTCTACGTGTGTAATCAACGCTGGGAGATCCGGATTCTGCAAGCATAGGTGACATCGATGGCGACGGCACAGTCATTTGTGGGGAACTTGAAGGCCCATCATGCCTTCGAAGCTCACTCATGACCGGCATCTCGAGGCGTACAGTTCGGGAAGGGGCAACATCGACCAATGCCTTTTCGTGGTCACCGTCACAGCATTTAATCATGTAATTGTCTGCTCCGCGGTCGGTATTTAACATTAAATAGTCTTGGGACCGGTATTGAGCGTTTCAGTGTTTTGAAGAGTGATAGCCTTGAACTTACCCAAAATCACCAGTCTAAAATCGGGACAATGAGCTAGGTGCTTATGCAGAACTACAAATTCTCACCTCTCCAATTCTTCGCGGAATGATTGTTGTAGCTGTTGGCTCCAATAGAAAGGCCGTTGACCATCATTTGCCTCAGTCGCATCATATAGAACGCGTTCGTCTTCGTAGTCAGAATCATCGTATATGTCCTCTGCATCACCAGTTTTCCCGCATACAATTTTTAGGGCGCCAAGGAAGCGTTTTGAAAGATTCCCCTGTCGATGAGTTGAATCGTCAAAGGTATCAGCGATAGCACGGCCCGGCCATGGATTCTTGCGTAAAAAATCAGAGGCATCTTGGGATAACATCACTTCGTAAAAGGTCAGGGGAAAACAACTAATCACATACCTTGAAACCCATGCAAAAAGTACTGCATGCTTCCGATTTTTTCGGGTAATGGCTTGCCCTTCTTCGCAGCGTTTCGGTCCAACCAATCATAGAAAAATGCCTGGAAATGAGAAAGGTACGAAATGTTATTATTGTTCTAAACCCTATTATTGTGTTGTAGTACTTGCCGGGCTCGAAAGTGACACCAATTGAGTTGGGGGCACAATGTGGAGGTTCAGCCGTCGATCTAGTAGAGAGGCTGCTGCCTCTGATATATAACTGAAAGATGTGTTGAATTATTGGTCTCAAAAGTTAACAAGATGCCCACCTTAAGTTCGGTATGAGGCATGCCCGTCCAAAGGGAATAATCCACCTGAACTGACGATGGATCCATTTCGTTGTCTGGTTCGGGGTAAATCAGCGACTCGGGGTATACGCAAAGGTGAGCACCTTGGGGTTAAGTCGTCCATAAGGTTCCTCATCCTTAGGTTTGAAAACGCTACATTTGTCGGTCTCGTGAAACTGTTTTACGTGTTTACACTGGAATGACTTACGCGACTGTATGCACCCTTCCGTCCTCCCCCTTTGAGCGTGCGAAGTAAGATCCAGATGAACCTTTCGTGATCATTTTGGGATGTATACCATCGCTGATGGCATTCCGCACTGACTGCGCGAGGCTGTAGAATTAAGTATGATAAATCGGTTGTATTCAATGAGGCTAGACATACATGTCGAATTCTGTTTGCGTCATAGGTCGCTTGTGATCCAAAGTCTTGATCTACATATCAAGAGGATGAGACGGGTCCACGTTGTTCGTGCAAGAGGGGCATACAGGTCCATTTGGTGCCGCCAGCGCTGGGACAGAGGGTTCAAATACACTGCGCCATATCTGTTTCTTAGAATGCTCCGAAACCTTCTTCTTCCGCTTGACTTTCTGTGCTATGGACTCTGTCCATCTCCGCGCACTTCAATTGACGGAAATGGATAGAACACGTATGTACCCACCGTTTAAAGGCATTGTCCAGTTTTTTTAGGTCGATATGTCCAGGACGACGGCTGCTCTGGTCGATTCTGCCTGATGACGATGCGTCACCAATCTCAGTGTCGCCAACATCTGCTTCTTCGACCTGGGCAAGTGGTTGATATTCGGAACGGTTTCCGCGATCAGACATAGCTCCGGCTGAGCATAAGAAGATTGTATTCTGTTTGGAGAATACCTTTGGGAAGGAATTTCGAATTCCAATTATACAGGTGAAGCTTGCTTGGGTGAAGCAGGGAGTGGAAACAACGTCTGGGTGGCTGTGCTCATCAAATTAACTGGCTTCATTCAGTGGGCTACGTTACAATAGCTATCACATTTCCATGAAAAATAGACGTGTCAAGCAGCTGTCTTTATCGCGCAGAGTACCCAAAGAATGAATACAAAGCCGCAGTGTACTTTAAACTCCAGGCGACACTCACTTGACCATCAACTAACCTCAAAATAGTTGAAAAACGGACCCCTCAAGGTCAATCAAGCACAGTGAGAACCGTACCCTCCCCTCACAGACTACCACGTAAATCCTAAACAGCAATATATTACCCAGCGCTGTGGGAACACACGGTGTTCAACATTTATCCTGCCAATACATTGAGGGCTAGTCGATCCGATACAAGGAATTCCCTCTAAAAGCGTTTGGCCATTGACTAGGAGCGAATATCCACCTTTCCCAAAGGAAAATCAATGACAAACCTGGTCGAGATGATACAGGGTTTAAGGTGTCCCCGCAATATCAGCCGCGTTGGGTAGGGGTTTACATTCCTATTACGAACGCGTTCGGGGAAAATACAACCGCCGCCGACGCCGCCGACGTTGAATGTGCAAGAAGGGCTCGCAATAGGGATCCGCCAGTCGCAAATGCAACAAATAACGGAATGATTCCAGATCTAAGCGCTTTACCTCGATATGGGGCAACAGCAGTGGGAAATGCGACAAAATAGAAGAGGCTTGGGACGATCGCCACTTATATCTGACATGAAAGCGGGCAAGAAGCACATAAACTGATACTGTGCCCGCTATTATCGTGAACCAGCAGGGGTGAACGCACTGTGTGCAACATGTCAATACCAATGTCTGTCAATTATTTATAAATCCGGCCAGTGAAAACATTACTCAAGACTCTTTCTTCGCGTACGATGTATTGTTCCCCTCCTTGTTTCCAAGGAACAAACCTCACAGACCGGGTCGTTGATAGGTCCTGAAAGGGGGAGTTCTACTGTGACGGGTAGATGATATTTATTTCAGCTTACTATCATGAGTTGGGAGTTTCAAAACTTTTACTGAATCACAGATAAAAAAAAACATCAACAACACCTTTTGACAATCGGACTTTTGGAGTCGACGTGATAATATATGAAATAGCCCTCTGAAGTGTCACTTTGGTATAAGGTGGATGGGTGGTTGTGTCGGAAGGCAGCCGATTGTGCAAGTCCAAAAAATTGGGAGTTTCAAAACTTCTGTCATGGATTGTCACGCTGACTCATACAGCTGGATGCTGGCAGTGTCAATGAAATCTGATGGGTGTCAAGCGCACATTGTCACGCAAATTCACTCTTTCATCTGTATTTCCCCTCCCGTAGCTCTGAATACTTTAGAACTTTATACAAGGCTTGAATGATATGCATATATTATATCTTGAAAAGTTTGCAGTACTGTGTTGAGAGATGCTTAAATCCGGGACTGTTTTAATCAAAATTTGAGTCTTCCCCTGTAATATTATCAAGATCGCAAAGCAAGCACAATGAAACTTCTTTATTTCTTTTGTGACCTATAATTGGGTAGTATATGGGTGGTATATCCAAGCAAAGGTCAGCTAATTTTCTGCAGCGATCACTTAAAAAACTGCATTTTGAATAGAATAGAATAGATTTTCGCTGACTACGTTACATAAGCAACTCAGGTAATAGTACCTCGCCAGCAATGAAAAGTGCGGAAGGGAAGATCGAGCGAAGTCAAGTAAATGCAACAGAAAATGAAGGGTAAGAAGGGGAAGGTGGTAGAATACGGGATAAGATTGCAGGTAAGGTGAGTGTGGTACAACTAAACTCTCTGGTATTTTGCAACCCATAACACGTGATAGTAAGGCAATTTGTAGACTCATGTGGATCCATGATGTAATTACTAAGTCCAGAGATTATGAAAATGTCTAATGTAATATCTAGTAGCGAATAAGGGATGGCATTGCAGTTCATGCTCGCTTTTACAAGGCTGCGGCGTGTATCCTGATGGACTGTACTTTGGTTTATAAAATCTGGCTGTGCAGCCAATCCCCCAATCCCCCCCCCCTCCCTGGCGACTATTGCAAACTGAACGTGCTCAAGGCAGCTGTGTCGCGCTTGTTGAAGCGCTCCGCGCCTCCGCGCTAAGCTCTCTAGAAACTTTGACTTCTCCCACTTTATCGGAATTGCCAAGCATGGCCCCTGCCTTGACATGTAGGTATGAATTCAAAGAAAACAGTGACCGTACTGCCACGTAGAGCCACAATAAGAGCGTAGATACAGCATAAATGGCGCCAAAGATCCGGAAAAACCGAGAATCGAAAGTGTTCGCCAATTGAATCGTCAAATTTGCGTAAACGCCCTTGACAATAACAATTATCAGTTTGAGGGGCAGGATTTCCCAGGACTGAACTTACATTAGGGAAAATTAACCCCCAATACGATATTCGATATGTTATAGGCGTCTTCCTTGCAATCTCTTGGATGCCAAGAAAAGCGTACATGATCCACATTGTAGATACCGCCCACAAAAAGAAAGAAATACAGGTACAGATGACGTCCACGACATCACCAGCTGTGTCCGAGGTTAGAAAAGCAGAATTTGAGGGGTATGGGAGTATCGTCTTGAAATTCTGCCCAATCAAAAGGACGCCAAACCCGGATTGTGCCATCGGTCCAAGAGGCAAAAACGCAGAGAGGATCGCAGGTCCAGGGGGGAGGCCATGAATGATGAGCCGTAAGATATAAACAGTGAGGATCATGAATGCCAAAGAAAGGCCAATTGAGACCAAAAACGCGGCAATGACGACGGAAACCAAGGCTTGCAGCGCAGACGTTGAGAAAAGAGCCTTCGCCAACACCCCGCCTGAAGAGGCCGCAACTGTCAAGGTGATTACAGGCAGCAGCCACGCGGAGGTCATTCCCGTAAGCGAGTGCTCTTGTCTCGTGGCCCTTGGGAACTTTTATTGAGCTAGAAACCGCCGAGTACAAGAATAATGAACGTACATGATGTGCACAACACCCCAACAACAGAGCACCGAGACAGCGACATCCAGCAACCATGTAGCCCAAATGAATTGCAAGAAGCCTATACCACCAAAATTGAAATGGCCGTTGATGACGTCGACGGCCACATTGATCAGCGTCGTCCCAGCCATGGGGAAGCATCCAGTGTATAAACTGGATACCGGATCGCGGAGCATTGCATCCCATGTGTTTGGAAACATAATATATCTCGATAACGAGAGGATCGTGAAGAGGGTGAAAAGGAAGAGATTTAGGAAGAAGACGATGAGACTGAGGATCATCATGGGTTGGGTTCCTCGTCCATAAGGAAAGGTATAAAACAAGATACTGATCGCTCCAGTTCCTAGACGAATGCGAATAAACCGTCAGTTCAACTATGCATGCAGTACTATTGGAACAACAAGAAGGCAAAGAGATGGGTTTATTATCAGCCCAGAAACTCCAGGTAATTGGGGGCAAACGTGCATGTCAAACAGTGCTTGGCTCCACCAATTCGGGCAGACATGCTGACGCTCTCTAAAACTAAATTTTTTTTAGCCACATACCCATCGTAACTGCAAACAATGCAGGTGAAACTTTGCTGTGGTATATGCTCAGTAGAAGTTGTACAGAGTAATAAAGTCGACAGAGCGCACCGAGTAACATGGTAGAAGGTCATCGTCCTGGGACCCCTCGCTCAAGGTACACAGCGAAGACACCCTTATTATGGTACTTGGGAAAGAAAGGTGCTTGTGGAGGATATTAAGGGCCGGAAGATGTCCATTAAATTTTGCGAAAGAAATCGGGACAGAGTGGGTTGTGCTAATTTTAACCGCATCACGTGCGCTACCAGTCCCGATATAGTCTCAAGCGACAATCCGCTAAGTTACCATTCAGTCACGACCAAACATTCTTATCCACGCCTACCGCCCCGAACTCACAGATATATGGAACATTTTCAGTTCTGACGCCCAACATTTAACGACACACTATGGGAGTCCTCGCTTTTTTTTCGTATTCCACAACATCCATATCCCTATCCTCTCCCTCACACCCTGAAATAGAAACAGAAGATTCAGACTCACCTCCAATTGCATCAAGAGAGGCATCCACTTCCACTCGTCTTCTGCTATTTTGTCGGTTGGTGACATTCAGGGGCAAGAACATACCTCAATCCTCGGTTCATTCTGTGCCGCAGAAGACGGTCGTTTACGATTCCCCGCCTCCCCCTCATGCGGTCAAAACCCGTAAATCCAGGGCAGATAGGCGCGCGCAGAAGTCTGCGAAGATCCTAAGATCTTTGATGGCTGGTCCCATCCCAGCAACGTCCGCAAAGATGGCACGCACTGCTGCTACACCCCAACTGGTCAAGGTCAAAGCCCAGCTCATTCAGCCAAAGTCTGCCAACAAACTCATCGCTGCTGTGCGGATGCTTTCTCTTTCGGCAGACCCGACAACGGGTCAATCATCATCCCATTCCCACCCCGAAGGGCCCATTCGTGCAGTCTGTCTTGAACATGTTGATGTTGAGGAAGAAAGGCTTCATTTCGCCAAATTGAATGGCCCCTTAGGAGCGAGTGTCCAAGGCCTTGGTATACCTGGTGTAACGTCGGCACCGTTTCAACAGATGTCGGACCTCTTCAATGATATGCATATTGTCGATTTGATCAGGGCACGTGACTTAGGCCTCGGGCAGCCAGGAAATGGAGAAGGGGTTCTTGCCGGATCTGTTCCTACGGCAGAAACAGTACTATCCGGGGTGAAGCAAATAACTCCACAACTGATGGCACTTGGGTATGCCACTGGTAGGGCATTGACGCCGGATCACAGTGGTAGGTTCACAGCTATCGATAAATTCCATGTACCTGAATAATCACAAGGTATTTATCCACCAACTGACCGAATGTCAGTCATGACATGTAGGTATCAGACTTGTGTTCCTGCTGCATCCTAACGCGTGAAATGTAGATTGGTGGGGGCTTGAGCTGCTCCTTCCTCCTCCTTCTCTTGATTACCTGGATGTAAGTACGGCCTATCAATTCGTCCCAGAGGAATGATATCTGACTCTTTGTTAGAACGCTCAATCTATCACTGGGGCGGTCGTTAATTTCCTTACTGCGTTTTCTTTAATCAACAATGGAGTTCGAGAGATTCTCCCCTTCGTCCGTTATATTTCTCAGCTTATCGATTTCGAATTCAACGCAATCAAGCGGCAAAATCGTGGTCAAGGTGTGGTTTGTGCTGCTACATGGTGAGTGTTCCAATTTGTTAAAATTAACACCATTTTTGAGAATCACGCAGGATAATGCCTGCTGCAATGGTGAAAACATTCGATGATTGATCACACCCTGCTAAACCCTTATCAGGTTCCTCGCCCCTGGGATTTCCCCGTAAAACCAGATTTGAAAGATTTGAAAGATGAAACAGCGGCTCACAACCTCCTCAAGGAACTACCTCCCACCCCAACGGCTTCTCCTTCTCAAACGCTGCCAGTGCCATCCGCGAGTGTCTCTCAATTGATCCTTGCGTCGACGATCAAGGACGGGTAATTGCAGAAGCTAACGATCTAACTCCACAAGTACTATGATTTGTTACGACCTTTGATGACAATAACGACAATTGCATGACCTTGAATGAAACGGGCAGCACGGTTACATCCACAATGCGATCTGGTTCAACTTATGCCTTATCCTCGCATTCGAATTACGGCTGCTCAGCGGCAAAGATGGTAATAGGTCATGGTACATCGATATCAGTGAAGTGAATAGATGTTGCTTGGCCTACCTACTATACAGCGCTTTTTGAAGTGATCTGCTTGTAATGTATTCCTGTTGTTTCCTACGCATGCACTGACAAGTTGACTCTCCGGTGGGGCTAGGTTTAATGACGACAAGGTAGGTGCTCCTATAGGGGTAAATGGTATATGCTCGACCTATGGTCTGCACTCCTTTTTTTACTAGTAAATCCTTTGGGTTGAACTCAAGCGCCTTTCTTTGGCATAAGACGTTGTGTTTATGGATTAGGTGGAATCATATATATCTATCATCTGAAGATGGCTCGCAGGATATCTGTACATAGCGATAGTACATCATAAACACTCTTTACGTTGGGCCTTGGATCAACTTGCTTCACTGAGTAGTGACAATACCATCGGGCTCTACAACAGAGTTGAGAATGTGGCATGGCATAGAAAGGAGCCCCTGACCAATATAGTCGATGATATCGTCTCCTTGGAGGGATTGGAGATGTTGGTCGGGGATAGTGGCAGCAAACCCCTGACGACGATGAGACCCAGCCACATTTGTATCAGGTGTAGGCACTTACGTTTAGAACGCTTTCATAGCGATGAGTAACCTCCCCACCTAAACTCTATGAGCCTATTATCTGTTGTAGCACCCTGTGCTGCGCCTCACCGTTGCTATTAACGCTGTCAGCATATTTCTCAATCTGCTCCTTGGTGGCACCCGACTTGAAAACGACGATATATTCTATATGAAGTTCGGTTAGCAGATGAAATTGAGTGGGTATCTGCTCAACCTACTCCCAGTCATGTTGGGCGATAGCAAATGTCTTGTTCCGGATCCCCTTGAAAGCCAGCGCATATCACCCTATACTTATATCTGATCAGTTGACATCATCCGGATATCTGCGCATAGCCACCGGCTAGACTCGAACCGCCAGATTCCGAACGCTTTAGCTGCAGTTCCAATATTCATTTATTCAGGCATTTTCACCCCTTGGTACGCATGCCAGCGACACGGTCTTCATCCAGACTTGCAGCTAGGCTTCCCTTCAATGCAGAAGTACCAAAAGATGAGCCTGTCGTCCAGAAACGCAAGAGTGTGCAATCCTCAGTCAGCAAAAAAAGGCCCAAAGTCGCAGAGTCTCCTTCAACAATAGCGCTTGGGGGCCCAACTGGTAGAGCCGTGAATCAAGCAGTCAGCTCGGGGGATGCACTTGTGCCCGCAGCATTAACCTTTTCATTTGAAGAGGGCAAGCAACACCTTATCTCAGTTGACCAACGCTTTCAAGATCTTTTTGAGAAAATGAAATGCAAGCCATTTGAGCATCTCGAACAGCTTAATCCGTTCCGGTATTTACAACCTTCTCATCGGGCTTGCTCCCAACTAACCTTTAATGCGCTTGTAGGGCGCTTGTGACCTCTATCCTGTCAGTTAACCTCTATTGATAAAAATTTGGGACTAAGATAGTGTTTGCAGTGGTCAACAGATTTCCTGGATGGCTGCGCGGTCCATCAACCACAGATTTATTAGATTATATGACCCATCGTTACCAGAGAAACCTTCAGATGAGTATGTACCTTCTTTCATTCGAAATGACGCTCATGCCCAGTGGAATACTCTAGAAAATCGGCAGCGGATTTCTTTCCCAGTCCTCAGCAGGTCGCGAACACTGATATAGAGAGGCTTAAGACTGCAGGACTAAGCTCACGCAAAGCGGAATATGGTAAATTATTTGTGATCGACTACCCCAGCAAACTCAAGTGTTCGCGTTTATTCAGTGAGTGACCTGGCCTCACATTTTGTGGATGGACGTTTATCGAACGTGAAATTAATGAATGCGAGTGATGAACAACTGGCAGAAATGCTCATTGCGGTCAAGGGCATTGGAAAGGTAAGTGTTTATACCCTGATTCAGTTTACTCGGGCTAACGCCGACACTCTAGTGGACCGGTAAGCAGGCATTCGTGATGTGAACCCAATGTTAATTTCCCGTGTTGTAGTTGATATGTTTGCAATTTTTTCTCTGCGTCGACCCGACATTCTTCCCTTCGGTAAGCGTTTAGAACACCTTAAATTTCCATATTCACCAACGGGGCGTTTGAAGGCGACTTGGGTGTTCAGCGTGGGCTTGTGATTTGGTTTCTCGCGTTACATTCTCCTTCCCACAACTATGGCATATCTCCTGAGAAAGTCGGAGGTAAAAAGGATGTAGACAAACAGAAAGATGTCGTGACCAGCAATGTGGCCAACGAAGAAGGCGTGGCAAAGTCAGAAGCCTCACCACTCGCAAAAGGGGATTTGGGGGCTGGGGGCTGGGAGGCGCCTAACAAATTGTCTACAATTCCCACCTCAACCGATGCATATGTGACACTTCCACCACCGTTCACGCCTTCGATCAAAAATACCTTGAACAAGTCTGGTACAACGGATGAATCAAGCCCCATACCACTTCCAGAAGGCGTTTCTGTTTCTGTGCTGAAGAGTAGACTGAATGGCACAAAGATCAAGTGCGTTGTCTGAAAGGTATCACATTGACCATAACCTCACGGTAGTGCCTTCAATTAGAGGAGCATTTCTGACTCCAAAGGAAATGGATAACCTAACAGAGGCCTGGAGACCTTATAGAAGTCTTGGTACAAATGTCAAATATATCCACCTTCGGAAGTAAACACTAATCGATGTTCGACTTGCAGGAGTCTACTACATGTGGTCGCTGGCCAGTTCAAAATAGGGCGAACGCGGGTTCTGGCTCGGGTGAACACGGTGGGGATGCAATATAGGAATTTTAAAGCAGGCAGTATATAGAAAGAACACGGAATATCAAGTTAAAAGGACACCCGAGGCGGAGCAGCCTAATAAGGCAATGTGATCGGAAGGTAAGTACTCCTTTCCTGTATTGGTCCTCTGTTCCGTTCATGCACGACAGCGGCCGTCCTTGAACCCTCTACTTCTCCTTTTCCACGTACACGACGGCCAGCAAGCACACGGCTCTCTTCTCGCCACGTCCGTAATTCTCTTATCATATCGTTCTCGCTCTTCCAGCCGACACCCATCGCCCACACTTATCTCAAATGTCCCTTGTCGATACCCGCTATCTATCAAATTCTTCTCAACAACTAATTCACCCCTCACAAGCGCTCTTGGATCCCAGTGAAGCACGTTCAGCTCACAGCGATACCACATCAATCCCTTTCTCGAGGTTCTCCATTCGCAGATTCACCCATAGCATGATGCGAGACCTCCCTTCGCCCGCCCAATGCGAAACATCGCTCAGTTCATCCTTAACGAACCCCCCGCTCACATCCGAGCCATGGGGGTCTCCTTCTATGCGCAAATCTCCCAGACCTCCTTGTCCGTCATCGTTCTCGTCAAAATTTCTCAATGCACATTCAACGGTGTTTCGTCGCGACAATGGCTTGGATTCAGATCTCCAGTACAATACAGTCTCGCACTATGACTTTTCAAGTTACGAACTACCTTGCGAACCTTCTACACATTCTCCATCCCAGAGTTTCTCCGCACCCCTTTTCAACCGGAACGCTCGTCGATATTCGCCACAATTTCTAATTGGCCACCAATTGAATCAACAATTTGTTCAGGTTTATCAACTTGAAGACGAATTAGGTTCTGGTGGATATGGTTTCGTCATGACTGCTCATCATCGCACAGAAGGTCACGAAGTGGCCGTCAAATTCATCATAAAAGCGAAGGTTCCAGAATACGCTTGGATGGAAGATGAAACCATTGGACGAATTCCAACAGAAGTCATGTTATTGACCTGCATTGACCATGGAAACATCGTCAAATGTCTAGACCTTTTTGAAGATTCATGTTATTTTTATTTGGTTGGTTTATATGTACCATTGTGGATACTCTCTGACACACGGGTTTACCAACAGGTTCAAGAACTCCATGGCTCACCTTGGCATAAGCTTGAAAAGACGATCCCCGGAAGGCCCTCGCCGAAGTGCAGTTCGAATACATCTGCGGCCTTCTCTACCCCCTCCCTTTCTCCAACCACTTCCGTGCGTTCCTTGGTGATCTCTGAACCGGCAACGCCACCCCATGTGCATTTGGCACTCGACTATCCATCCCCAAAGTCAGGGACAGGTGATCATATCATGATGGTCGATATCCCAAGGTCCTACGCGAAATCCCCTCTTTCCAGAGAGGAGGAAGAGCCATCTTTCACCCGCCGTCCTTCACACGACCTATTTGAGTGTATAGAACAATCTGAACACAGACGTTTACCAGAGCATCAAGCCCGCTATGTTTTTGCGCAGGTTGTTGACGCTGTTCATTATTTGGCAACTCAGGGGGTTACTCACCGGGATATAAAGGACGAGAATCTCGTTATAGACAAGGATCTCAAGGTATCAAATCCATTTAGACCACCTTTGGGTGAACGCTAAGTTTTGGTGTTCCACAGGTGAAATTGATTGATTTTGGAAGCGCAATAGTCGTCGACCCAAAAGAACCTCAGCCATTCTATGACCTGTTTTACGGGACTGCGGCATATGCGTCTTCTGAGATACTTTTGAAAAAAAGTTATCAAGCACCACCTGCAGAAATATGGACGTTAGGCGTGCTCCTCTCCTACCTCCTTACTGGCGCATCTCCTTTTCCGTCTGTTCGAGATGCTGTCGATGGGAAGATGCACTTGGCACAAAACGGGAGCAAGACGCTTTCATTGGGAGCCTTGGATCTGTTGGCACGGTGCTTAAATCCAAATCCCCAATTGCGTGCCACCATCGGTGAGGTCAAAGACCATCCATGGTTGCAGGCTGAGGATCCCAGACCTGCTAGGCTTTGAACGTCCTGGAAATTTCATGGTTGGATCGCTCTGTTCAAGTTTTTGACCACGGCTCTTGTTGGATAGTTGTATCATCTACTTATATTGGACAGCTACATAGCAAGTTTTAGATTTGTGTATTTCCTCCTTCCATATCACTTTGTATCATAGCATCATGACATATATATGTACTTATAGGTTCCAGTCGGTTGATCCTACAATCATTGGCTGGTGTGAGACAGGCACGTGACGGTATCCGGTTTTGACCATCATCTTCTCTTGACCGAATCTCATAAACCCATGTCGTTCGCTATCACAACTGCAGGTATGCCAATATTCCGCTTTTTTTCAAGCGTTTGCAAGCTCAATACGCTGTAGTGATAAGTGCTGCTGGAAGAGCTGTCGTTCGGCCACAAATTGGCCTAGCAAAGTCACTGAATAGGCATGCTCGTTTGACAATCAGCTCATCTCAAGGTCGTTCATTGCATGCATCGTCACCTACAAAACTGGCGGAGCCTTCGGCGTCTGCTTCATCCTCTGCAGTGACGTCCTCGGACCCTGTCACTACAATTGCCAACAGAGAATCTCTTCAATACAGTTTAGAGCATCCTCAGAACAAAGCTGGTGAGCTTTGCTACCGCGTTTCTGTGCATATCCTTATGCTCATTATATTGTGCTCATAAGAGTATGTGCTGTCCACACTGGATAAAGTTACCAATTGGGCACGGCAAGGTTCAATGTGGCCTATGACGTTTGGTGGGTCTGGTTCGGGTGTCTGTTCGTTGCTTCCTCACTATACATCAGGGTTGGCATGTTGCGCTGTTGAAATGATGCATATGGCGGCTGCCCGTTATGACCAAGACCGTCTAGGTGTTGTCTTTCGCGCAAGTCCTCGACAGAGTGACATTATGATCGTTGCCGGAACATTGACAAATAAAATGGCGCCTGCTCTGCGGAAAGTGTATGACCAAATGCCTGAGCCTCGTGAGCATGTTGTTGATCAGTCGTTTTGCCAATACTGATGGTAGGTATATAGGATGGGTCATATCCATGGGCTCCTGTGCAAATGGTGGTGGATATTACCATTATTCATATTCGGTGGTCAGGGGTTGTGACCGTATGTCCTATTTTTGTTGATACCCCTTCTCTATTAAATTCGCCTTGCAGGTATTGTTCCGGTTGATATATATGTGCCCGGCTGCCCACCAACTGCAGAGGCGCTGTTGTACGGGATGCTTCAGCTACAGCGCAAAATGCGGAGAAGTCGCAAGGGAGTTGTGTGGTACCGTAAATAATGGGTGTTCCTCTGTGGAAACTGCTTGGTACATAATAGATACTGTACTTTGAGTTGCTAGGAAATCAGTGTGATGTTGCGGCATGGTCCGTGGCATCAGTGTCGCCAGTAACACGCCGTCTTATGTTATAGCAAGACTTGCCTTCTTCCATTCATCTGCGGTTCAGCTGCCATTTGAGCGCCGTCCTCTTTTTTTTCTTTCTCTTTCAGGTGGTCATAGCGCAGACGTTGACCAGGAATTTTCGCCTCTTGTTCACTCAGTTTGCCTGAAGAAATTATACACCATCGTCGTCCCTGAAACGACACCATTTTTGTGACTTTCGGGTCCCACCCTCTTCCTTCCTCCTTCGATGACAGCAGCACTGCACTCGTCACGCAATGATATGGCTGCTAATGTCTACACACGAGCCCTTATGACCGACCTCGACTTTCAAGACAATCGATATCCAACCGTCGCATCTCCGGCGGCCAGGGCCAGCCAGCGAGTCAGTTCAATGCCGCTACGCGCTACTGACCAGCCGTCCTGGAGCATGTCAGCTGGTGACGACGGTTTCCAGAAACCCATAGAGCGTAACCTGCCTGAAACGTGGTATTCGCAACAACAGTCGTCGTTTTTGAGGCCAAACGGGTCGTCTCCTGACTTGATACCTCAATCTCAGTCTCCTGCGCCATCCAGAAGCTCCCTGTCGTATTCGTTACCCCCAGGGGCTCCAAGACGGGTGGCTGAGCGATACAATCAAGATGATGGTACCCAGCAAGCTTCGTCCCAAGACACGGATACCACGCCGCGAACTGGGTTGGACAAAGCTCAAAACAGCTCCCGTGCTCAAATGGTTTCTCCAAGTCCACGCATGAACTCGCCGCAAGATCGCCCGATCTCCGTACTGCCTTCAACACCCCGACATCCTGCTGTTCCAGTGGCGAGTCCCAACACAGGTTCCGGCACGAATGGTGCTCAATACCCTCCCATAATGCCATTGTCAGCATCGCTTACATACAATCCTCCTGTAGCTCCAAATTTTCGAGCCCAATCTCAGCAACCAACCTACATAACGCCCTCATCTGCTCCCAAGGCCATGAACCCCGTCTACTCACCGATGCCTCAAGAGAAGGAGGAAGTCTGTGTCGAATGTGCAATGCGTGACCAAGATATGGCTGATGTCGATGTTACATCACCTGGGGTATGGGAGAGGGCTAGTGATGTCCAATTCGAAGACTTAAAACGGAGGGAGATGGAGGACGATGCCAATGGTCTACTTACTGATGATTCATCTCGTCCTCGAATTAAGGGTGGTCGCCTAACAGAGCAAAATGTGAAGGTGTGGTTGAGCATTGTAAGTCTAAACTCGTATCTATTTTCTCGGTCCTAATATTCATACCAATTAGAACCCTCGAGAGCCTGCTTCCCGGCAACAAACACTGGCTACTTATGTCAAAGCTCAACGTGCTCTTCTTGAAGCGGAGGCCCACGCAAGCAGACGTGTCGAAGAAGAAGCCGCAGAAATTGACAACAAAATGCGAAATACGTTCAAGGAACTTCGCCGCTCTGCGTATGAAATGGGACGGGCTTCACCTCCTGTGGATGATAATGGCCGGGTACGCATCAGACCGCCTCAGGCCTCGACGTGGAACGGTTCGCATGGCCGATCACAATCACGCGAGATCACACTTCTTGAAAATGGCATGATTGTCGAACACGTCAATGTGAGGAAGGAGGAGCGCGAAGCGAGAGATCGCAAAAAGAAAGACGAAAAGCGTGCCAGGAAACTTTCGCGGGGATCTGTCATGGATGCTTCTATCATCTCTGCTCAGAGCTACAATCCAACTGACAATGGCCTGAAACCTCAATCGAGATACTCACAGATGAGCAGCACTGGACGGCCAATTAGTATCTTGACTGCTCCTCATGATCGTCCTGACCTCCCGCGGGCTTACTCGCAGGCTTCATTCTCTGATATACATAGCCTGGGCTCTGGATCACCGAAACGCTCCAAATTCTTTGGGATGAAAAACCTCGGTACTGGATGGTCAAGCCAAGTCAGCCTCGCTCCATCTGGCATGTCTGGTAGTATGATGAACATGCAGTAAGTAATCCTTGACCGCTCGAATGTTTCCAGATTTGACATGGCATTGCCGTACTAGTGTTGCCCTTCAGCGTGAAAAGTACGCACAACCGTTTCCAACTACCCCTGGGTCTCGTCAGAGTCAAATTTGGCCTTCGTCCGAGACCGAGGTTGCTGGCAATGCTTCAATGATGATGGAAGAAAAGAAGAAGAAGAAAACTGGCTTTGCCAAAATCTGGGGCCTTGTGAAAGGATCTGGGAAGACCAATAAGATTGGTCCCGATCCTGTTCCTTCCATTACCCCCCAAGACGACAATTTTCAGTTGACTCCTCCTCCTCCTCTGTCGTACCTAGTGTCACGCAATGCCTCTGGCAACAGGCATGCATCCACTCCATCACTGCTCGGCGCAGCGTCACCAAAGCTGGCAACCAGCACTGGTAAGGTTTTTTCGCACTCCATCAACTGCGATGTTTGACTGATGCTTGAAAACGTTGTGTAGATATGAGCGAATACCCTGGACAGCCAGGTTGGGCCGAGGATGCAGAGTACCGGCAAAACCCTGAAAGTCCAATAATCAAACCTTCACATAGGTTGTCAATCCATCCAGTGACATCAGAGCCTGATCTACGCCAGCCGAACGCTCAAGGATTGCCAAGCCCCCCAGCATCCACACCAAATTCTTCCACGTCTCAGAGTAGGCCTACGTCTGGTATGATTCGTGAAAAATCACTCCCTCCGTTGCCACCTGGCGAGGCCCCAATTTACTTTGGCGATCAGCGACCACGGACAGTCCATACCTATGATCCCCCTCCTTTACCCCCTGGCTCTCTCCCTGCACATGATTTCCTTCCACCTCAAGCAGCATTCAGAACCCCTGATGTTCGCAGACAATCCTTTGGTGGCATGTCTACGAGACCGAACGTGACGATTTCAGCTAAGCCCTCAGCAAACAGGGCATTTGGTTCTAGATACGATGAATTCGGGTCATCGCGGCGATCGCTTGGGCGCCTCGAAAATGTCCAGGAGCAACTACCATATCGCTCCCCAGCCCCATCTACAAAACGCAAGAGCAAATTTGGATTCGCGTCATTATTGGGCAAGAAGAGTCGCGAACAAGAACCACTGGATACCCTTGCACACCAATCTTACCCCACTAGAAATTCGGGCTCTGATGGGCAAGACGATTATACTACAAACGGTTATGCTACGTCGACCTCTAGGCATAGTGCACTCAGCATGGGTGGTGCCAACTCAAACCTCCGTATGTCCGTGACGTCCAGGAAAACTTTGGAGGAACTCGTCGCTCAGGATGCCGAATTCATTGCATACCGATATCCATCGAGCGAGCAACGCTTAGACTTGCTCCGTTGATTTTCCTTTCTCCTCACAACTATATTTCAAACACTTTTGCTATCTGGAACTTGATATCCAATCGTCATGTTTGTTTCTGTCCTTGCATCATTTTCTTTTCTTTCTTGCTGTTGATTATTCGCAACGGACATGTATTTAAGCACGTCTTCGCTATACTATAATCGCTTGCCCCAAGCTTCCTTGTATCACCATAGCTTTTCTCTTCCTCTATCTTACCCACATCTATATACCTTGCATGTCTTCACATAAATATGTGGGTTCAGTACATTCCGAGCAAAATACACAGCACCACGCCAAGTTAGCCTCTCGCTGTAAGAACAATTGATGCCTTGGTACTGGGGATTACGGCACCATTGAAGATGAAATTATCTGGTCTTTCAGTAACACCAGCTGGGAAGGAGATGTCATATCTCAATAATATAGACGCGAGGGACACCTTCAGCACCATCTAGAATATTACCCGATGTCAATGAGGTGCTTATAACGACGACAGGTGACCTACAGAGGCGAAAAACCTCCCAGCGCATGCATGTCGGCCTAGAATGGGTTTGAATAACGCAAAATGGAAGATCAAGCGTAAAACAATCTTACCAGCGCCAAAAGGAAGAAACTACATAATCACGGCTTTCAGACAGAAAAGAATGTGTGAGCCTGAAAAGACGCACATGGTTATCAATGGTCGTGAATCCATATTTTGTGTCATTCCCAGCGTCGGCTCGCAGCTTGTAGAAGCGGAAGAGGTCGCAACGGTCTGGATCAGGATAAACTTCGGGGTTGAAGTGAATAGCCTTGAGGTCAATAGCAACCCGTGAATTAGGTGGAATCCTCATTCCATCTCCAATATCGTATGCGTTCAGAGAAACACGGGGAAGAGCAACTAGAAAAGCGTCAAGAATTGCAGGAGACAAACTGAACATAAAAATGCTCACAGTGCATCAGACCGTACACCCTTCCCACTTCCCGAAGGGCGCTATCTATTCTGCGAAATTTCAGAAGAGCGGCTTTTGTCCATCCACCCTCGGAATCAAGGGCTTCCATTACCTCCGTCCTTATACTATCCACATCTGCCTTGGATAATAATGCGATTTCGAAGAGGGCCTGAGTGAGGAATATGGATCTGGCAAGATAGGACCGTAAATGAGGTGGTTCGGAAAAAGCATGCTTTCGGGACACTAACGAGGTATGCAGACTGCCAAAGTTGATGTGCAATACGCGGATGCCAATGCGTTCCACAGTCTCTTCAGGAAGAGAGTTGCTTATTAAATGCTCCATAACTGTATTCTGAAGTGAAAGTAGATATTAAGGGAAAGGTGAGAAAGGGACGAAAAGTCGTACTCACGGATTTATGCTCCATCCCTTCGCGTTCCTTCAAATAAGACTTCAAATAAGGAACGACATGCTTAAGCCCCTCCCGTTTTCCCCCTACGAGAAGCGATAGGCAATGATAGACAATTCTAGGGGGTCAATGAGCAGGGGTGATGATGATTTTTGTGTGTGGAGACAAACGGCCGAAAGATCTCGGGCGTCCAAGCCAAGAAGGGCGCCTGCATCGTCACAGATTCGGCAAAGCGTACGACTGCGTGGATATATTTCGGGTCGCGACATGGTTGGACTCCAATAATCACGCGGTTGCTAGCTCTCGCTATCAAATGTATAGCTGCATCGAAGAGGGGAAACTCAAGTCGATCTGCAGTTGCAGAATATTAGCCAGTAAGCTCTAAAAGAGGCGTTGAATGACAGAAACGAAACCCCCTACCATTGCTAGCGCCATTCCATAATTCTGCCAAACTCAATTCGACCTCTTCCAGCACTTCTGGGATATATTCTGGAATGGCGCGGCTGACATCTGAGCGCATAACGTTGGCTTGGTAGGGAGTGCGCATTTGATGAGAATCCATGGTATAACGCAGTTGAAGCCCATAATTGATCTCCTCAGGCTGGCTAAACTAACAAAAGGCAAGACAGATGAGTAAAACGCGTGGAATGCGAGAAATATGCAGACATACCACACTATCAGGACTAGCCCGGATGTGCTCAAGGTGTTCAGGGCCCAACAGGAAAATAGGACCCCCCTAGACGGTAAGTGAAACTGAACATCGGTTTATTACGCTTGAGAGCAAGACACCATTCATACCAACGTAGGGAGGATAAAAGGACGACCCCCAAATTTTGCTCTGCCTTGTAGTATTACCGAATACGCGTCCATAACAAACTGCAGCGCAGTTGATACAAAGCCGAACACGCCTGGTTTGCCTACAGATGGAACGCACCCAGTGTGAGAGATCGCATATGCAAGGCGAGCATATGTCAGCGCGACGAGTGCGAGGAGAAATATTGCAGCCTGGGTCCAAAGCCCTAGCACCGGCATGGTGGGTAGTTGTATAGCGGTAGGCCGTGAGAGGGCCCACGGCTACATTAAGTATCAGAAGCACGAACTAACACAAGCACAAATCTTGCATTCTAATGGTCTGCAGACTCGTTCTCCATTTCATAATGCCTTCAAATAGCTGACCCATGTCAGGCACCTCGAGGCCTCTCAGTCGAGGAGAAGAGGATAAAACTTTTGGAAATATTTCACGAGTCGGTGAGAATGGTGGCGCACTCCATTTTGCAGCATTGACTAGATAGCCGCTCAAAACCCAAGCGAGATTTCTATCAGGTGGGCTATAATATCAAAGTCTGCCCACTTTTTAATCATCGTTCCACTTTATT
>JASFDG010000038.1:50624-84615 GCA_036937095.1 Phaeolepiota aurea
CTTTTTTTTTTTTTGATATAACTTATTCCTAGGTATGTTGTTGCTCGCAGCCTGGAGCACGAATGGCTGGCTCCCCAGCGGACATGCAATGCGTATGGCTTTGGACCTTGGCCTGCATCGTGCCCTCGAAAAGCTTGCTGACGATAGCGGCAAACACCGGACTGAGGAAGAAGAAAGAGATCTCGGTGATTAACTTTTTTCTTTCTGCTTCATGAACCATATCACCAACTCGTTCTTGTTACACAGTCGTTTCGGCACGCATATGGCTCTGCCTTTATTGGTTTGACCACCAGTAAGCTTCATTCCCTTATCGGACCTTATCTTGGAATGTTCTGATTTGGATTGGAAAAAGAATGAGTCTGGGAACTGGCCGTCCGATTGTTTTGCGCGACGAAAACTCAATAAGGCATTGTCGCCTTCTGCTAAACCACCGGATGGCATCACCAACAGATGTCAGGCTTATCGCCCTCGTCGAATTGATTGGTCAAAAAAGTATAAAGCCTACGTCACCTTGGTGGATCCTTGATCTGACAGCATCCCACAGCGCAGATCTACGAAACCTTGGCGCCTTTGAATGGACAGGTGAATCATAACACCTTGTCCTTCATCCGCCGTGCCAACGTCGCTCTCGACAAATGGTGGAATGATTGTGATGAACTGCACCGTATGTCTCCTTTTTCGTCTCGATCTTTTATTGCCAAATCTTACTTGGTATTCCCAGGTCGAACCATGGACCAAGATTCTTTACTGCGGAAAGTACTTGCTGGGGAATTGCACTATGCAAAGTTGTGGCTTGTATGCGTGGCACTTCGTGGTGTTGCTTGGGACAAGATGCCCTTTGAACAGCGCGAGCTCGCATTCCAAGCCAAGGACGCTGCATCAAACGTTTTGACTATCTTTTTGAACTCTTCAGAGTATAGGTATGTCAACATCTACCCACCGAAAATACCTGTGGACTAAGACACACTATAAAGGGCGGCTCTTCGCTATGCTGTCCATGATAGCCTTGTCACGGCCGCATTCTCGGGCTTATTCCTGTTAAAAATGGCCAGTCTTTTCCCTTCAGAACTGGACCTGGGTGCCATCACAGGGCAAGTCGAGCAGCTCGCACAGCTTCTATCTGACGTCGCTGCAGAACGGCAAGTCATACCATTCATGAAATGCGAGACTCCCTGATAACCTTGATATCTCCGCCGCGTTATAGCTATGCCCTGACGTTGCGCATCATGCTGGCAAATTTACGGCGTAAAATCGGGCTAGGGAGCGGTATCAATACGCCAATCCCTACCATGCCGCCCCCACATTTCGCTGAGAACATGATCATCTCGCCGACTTTTGTGGACCCCTCGATGCCGCCCCCCTTCACGATGGAAGAGCTTGGTTTCTCGTGGCCGAGCGACCGAGGAATTTTTAGCCCAGCTGCAATTCCAGTGTGGCTGCAAGAGCAGGTTTGTTTTCAAGTCTTTGATAGCCATATCAGTCAGAGGCACTCCTTCTGATGTTATTCTCCTTTTCTACAGAGTCTCGCTGATTTGGGTCTTCCCTCGAACGGCTCCGACGGCATCTTCCTCCAAGTGGGTGGAACGAATGGATGGACGGGGGATTTCCCTCCCATGCCTGAAGCATGGTAACGCCGGTGAATGCACAGCTGTCTTTGCATATCACTACACCAAGAAACTGCCACCATCATCCTATCCTTTGTATTACCATGTGTTACTGTCATCTCCCTTTCATGATATCTTCAACGGGCATGCCCGAATTCTATTGTGCACAATTCTAAATTCCATTCCCATGCTTTTTCGGTGGAAGGTCTACTGAAACATGGTCATAGATGTACAGTTGGGGTGATACACATTACACCTGAACAGGATGAGAGAGTCCAGCCAATTACTCCTCCTCCTCCTCCTCACTTTCCTGTTCTTGTAAAAACTGCGGCGTTATAGTGAATTGCATTTCAAATTATTACGATCAGGTCTGGGTGCTTACCTTGACTAGCTGCTCAGTGGCACTCAAAAAGTGTTGGCGACCTTGTGGTTTAGAACCCTTTTGGTGCCAGTATATGATAGCTTGGTCACTGATACAGTCCTTGTTATACAAAACCTGTAGCGAATGTTGGTACCCGTACAATGGGATGGCTTAGAAACTCACTTTGAGAATTTGCGGGAAAGCTTTTATTATTCGTGTGTCTTCATAGCAATACACTTGCACAACGTTGATAAGCGTAACTTGAGTCTTGGCACCGCCTGAGAAAGGTTCGAGGATCGGTGCATATTTCTTTCATACATAGAATTCAGCCCTGTCAAACGCCAAAAGAAGAATCCCGACCCACCCCAACCTCGCGCAAGGCAAGACCTTCAATCTGATCTGGGCGGGCACTCCAATCAACAGAGGCCATAAGACCTTGCCAGATGCACTGAACCAGCTCTGATTCTGGTATAGGGTTTTCCTCCTGGAGGGACTGAATCGCAGAAACGATCTAGCAAGGGATTTAGGTAGGAGCAAAGCCGTGCCATCTCATGAGAAACGAACATGTTCCGGGGATTCTTCACGTTCGCAGAGGTCTTTCAATTCGC
Source organism: Phaeolepiota aurea (assembly GCA_036937095.1). Taxonomy (NCBI): domain Eukaryota; kingdom Fungi; phylum Basidiomycota; class Agaricomycetes; order Agaricales; family Squamanitaceae; genus Phaeolepiota; species Phaeolepiota aurea. The sequence continues at coordinate 53,198 of JASFDG010000038.1, forward strand.
TGATGATGCTCTCTTTGACGACAGCATACTGCTTCTTGGCCCACCACTCTGCAACTTGCGCAAGGCCTTCCTTTTTGAAGTGCTCTTCGAGGTACTTGCCCTCGCGCTTGTTGGCTGGGAAGAATGCCAAGAGATCCTTGATGTTTCCGCGCTTTAATGCAGCGGAAAGGTGGTCCATCGAATTATCGACCAAGTACGACCGGAAGACGTGGGTGATGACAGATACAGACACATCTATACCGGCGCACAATTAGGAGCGTGACAAAATAGTAATACATGGCGCACGGACCGTTCTTGATCAGATGATCCTTTGTCAAGGACTGCAAACACGAAGCATTTGCGAGCCCTTGGGAAAGAAGAAGGCCGACGGCCATGGACAATTTATCCTTCTGCTCTGGAGACCAGCGATGGATATATTGGAGCAGAGTCGGGAGGGCCGATTCCTCGAGAGGTTTCTGTAGATATTTATATCTGAAATGTGGTAAGAATTCCAAGGTTGTCAGAATGAGGGGAGGGTGGTCTACCTTCTGATGAGTTTGTTGAGGACCTCGATGTATTTCTTTATTTCTTCAACCGATGCCGTTTTGGCCTGGAAGATGGTGAAGGGCGAGACAGGTGCACCGTCGTCGACATAGCTCCCCCCTGGCTGAAGGAGGCCGCCGACCAAGATGATCTCGAAAAGTGCATCTGCATATTTGAGGAATTCAAGGGTAGACCCTGCCTGGACAAGTTTGGTTGCGAATGCGTCGAAATCTGCCTCTGGAACGGTTTCAAGATGCTTGAAGAGCTGGTCCCTGAAGACTGAGAAGAATACAAATTGGCGGGGGCCTTGTGAATAGGAAGAAAGGTACCTGATGGTTCGTGCTTTGCCTGAGCCTTAACGACACCCTTTCTTGCTTTAATTCTGACCCCCTGCAGCGAAGGCTTTGAAGCTGCTGATTGCTGAGACATCCACTAGTTTCGACGTGACTCGAAAGGTGTGGAAGATGAGGACTGTCCAAGCTAGATGGGGAGAAAGAAGGAGACTTGTATGTCATTTCCACCTAATCCTAATGACTTTTGCTCTGATCAGCTATCGTACGGCAAACCCCGCGTCCCATGGAAAAATCTAATATGTGACATCGGCTTTCCTCCTCTTGGCTTTTGTTATAAATTCCCCATTGTCCTTGTCCCTCCTTTCTCTCCACAATAACCTACTAATTCTGCCTCTTTAAATCCTGTCTCCTTCGTCAATCTTCTCCCAGCACTTCATAAAAAAGATAACACTCATCGATACCAAGGCTATAGCAAAAAATGTCCCCCAGACTCCCAGATTCTCCCAATGCACGTTCCAAGTCTATAACAGCTGCAGACCTTGACACTTACGGGGTATGTCTTAATCGTCTATGCCGCGTGTCCTTGACGACAGGTCCACAGATACTCAATCGACACTCCACAAACCACCCCACCTTTCAGATCGGTGTCTCCGAAGACAAAGGCATGAGGAGAACGATGGAGGATGCACATTCCTTTGTCGTTGATTTTGATTCTATCCGCGGGCAAGGTTTCTTCGCCGTTTTCGATGGCCATGCAGGAAAACATGCCGCAGAATGGTGTGGAATCAACTTTCACGAGGTCCGTTCACTTTTGTATTATTAACATTCACATTCATAGTTGTGTTTTAATCCGTTGACAGCAACTACTGAAAAGTTTGCACGCATCCCCCGGTACCCCCATCCCTGATATCCTGAACGCCACTTTTCATAATGTCGATGAAAGTCTTTCGCGTATGTGCGAGGAATCTGATGGCAAGATACATTCTGGATGCACTGCTGTGACTGCCTTCCTCCGCATCGAGGACGCTGATGGCCATCAGTCTTTCATCACAACATCCCCCACCAATGGTTCCCCATCCTCAGGACATAGCCTTGAGGGCGATGAAGTCCAGATAAACACTCCTCAGGGACATAGCAGCTCTGAAAGCATTGGTCCAGGTGGCCACCCTGATGAAGCAAAGGAAATCAAGAAGATAAAAAAGGACAACGGTAGGAAGCGACTGAGTGGAATACGCAAGACTCTTAAAAGCCTGGGAAGTGGCTCGAGCTCAAGCAAACATTCAAATCCCTCAACCCCTCGCTCACTGTCGCCGGGCCAAAGTCGTACCTCCACTGCAGACAGAATAGTTGCCACAATCCCCCCTCTCACTGCCCGTCGAGTCCTCTACAGTGCTAATGCCGGCGATGCCCGAGGCGTGTTATGCAGACGTTCACAAGCGGTACGGCTCACGTATGACCATAAGGGGTCCGATAAGCAAGAGGCGAAGCGAATAACCGATGCCGGAGGGTTTGTCATGAGTGGTCGGGTAAACGGCGTGCTGGCAGTAACGCGCAGCCTGGGTGATTCATCGATGAAGGAATTTGTTGTGGGCGCCCCATACACCACCGAAACGGAACTGTGTGATGACGATGAATTCCTTATTCTCGCTTGTGATGGGGTATGTTTGTATGCTCTTTCACCTTTCACCATGACTTAATGCATATCAGCTATGGGACGTCATCAATGACCAAGGCGCTGTGGACCTGATACACGATATTGAGGACGCCCAACTCGCAAGCCAAACACTGCTCAAACACGCTTTGTCGCAACATACTAATGATAATGTTACCGTCATTGTCGTTAGATTTAAACATTCTACTACTGCGGCTTAGCAACAATTTTCCAAGTTTGTATTGTATCCTCTCGCCCATTGTGTTCTCTTGTGTAATGCTGATAATAATCGTTGTTGTATTTATTACCCTGTCAAACAGTCATGAACGTTATTAATACATATTGATCCGGCCCCAGCCCAAAGTGGTGATGCTAATTTCAACGTGCACCCAAGGAGGCAGCAGTTAGCCTCCTGTGACATAATGTGTATCCTCACCACCCATCTACCCTCTTCTTCTTACCACGACGATGTATCAGCCCCCTCAACAACCACTATACCCTGGACCCACTCCTGCATACGCGCCCAACTCACCCTACCAGCATGCGCCTTCACAAGATAACTTTTACAATAACGATACCAAATCCCCCTATGATGGTGGACGTTTCAAGCCAAAGAAAAAAATCAATGACCCCGTCTTCTTGATTTTCTTCATCATACAGGTAAGCGTCGAATCCTGGGTGACCCTCTTTCCACCTTGAATACAAAAACTGGATAGTTTCTCGGATTTGCGGCGCTGTCCGGCATCGCGATCCATTCTTGGATTATTGAAGGTGGCCTTGGAGGCGGACTTGGCAAGGATGGTGGAAATACTGGGACGGCAGTAACCTTGAATAGGTCTAATTTAATCACCCTCATCTGAGAGACGTCCTGATCTCTCATGCATAGGAGCACCGTATACCTGCTTCTCCTGGTGACTGGGACAGCGATCCTGTTATCAGTTACCTATCTCATGCTGACACGAATTTTTACCCGCATGATTATGCATATCACGCTCGTGTTATCGATCCTTCTTAACATGTGAGTGGGGGCTGGTGTACGGGCCTACTGTACCCGCTGATACTGACTTAACAGTGGCATATGCGTGTATTACTGGTTCACGAGATACTACTGTCTGTCCTGCTCCACCTTGTTGCGTTGCTTTCCCTAATGAGGCCTCATTGTGGCAGCTGGCGCCATCATTTTCACCATTATTTCGCTCTTTTCTTTGTTATCTTACTTTGGTTTCAAGTCGCGCATTCCGCTTGCTTCTTTACTTCTTCAGGTCGTTATGGACGTATCTAAACATCACAAGAGCGTGTATATCGTCGCGTTCACTGCGCTATTCTTTCAGGCCGCATTATCCGTGTCAGTATGTTTCTAGGGAACCTTTCATATTCTGACAACTACTCTCCAGCTGGTTTACGTTTACGACCATCGCTACGTACTCGAAGTGGACTCCAGGAAGCCCCAGTACGTGTGGTGGTTCTATCATCGAAGAATGGGATGTTGATGTTCCGTACATCAGGTTGTGCTTCATCAGGATGCTCGTCAGGGAAGGTAGCAGGTCTCATTTTCTTCGAGACCTTTTCCTTCCTATGGACATCGCAAGTAATAGGGAATGTTTCCCTTGCTACGTTGGCCGGGGGACCTTATGGTTCATGGTACTACTTTGGCCCTCGGGAATTAGGCGAAATGGCAAGATATTTTGACCTACTCGTGATGGTCTTCTTACGCGAAATCTGGTTCTAGCCTAAACACCCAACAATTTCAGCCTTTAGCCGCGCCTCGACTCTTTCATTAGGATCGATCGCTTTTGGTTCTTTAATTGTCACCCTACTGGAGCTACTCCGGATGATTTTGACCGCGGCGCAAAATAGCGCGAATGCGGATGGCCACCGTAAAGCCTCTGATTATGTCGTCGCAACAGATATTGACGTAAACACCAGCCGTACAAGCTTGTTTGGCATGTTGTGCAGCATGCTTTGTTGGCATAATCGAACGGATGGTCGAGTACTTCAATCGGTGAGTACATAGTAGCTCCCCCGCCTGCCTACCTGCCCATGCTTAAGACACGCTCCGTAGATATGCTTACATCGAAATTGGTAAATTGACCACCTATGGCCTTCCCATCCCTTACCTTCTCCTTTTCAGCGCTATATGGGAAGCCGTATATCGGTGCCGCCAAAGATACCTGGAGACTATTCAAAGATCGTGGGATTGACGCCCTTATAAACGATTCACTTGTAGGCATGAGTAAGTCATCGAGTTTACGCAGCCCGACTTGGACTTGATTCTTGTTAGCGATGACCTGGGGAGCTTATGTGATCGGGCTTTTGTGCTCGCTCTTCGCTTATCTCTACTTGCGTTGTGCGTCAACCACCGTCTCGCCTAGATGGGTGTTGTCCTGACCAGTGACACTCTAGTTACGGCGCCGTCGTATAACGCGGGCGGCCAATATACAGCGCCGGTCATTCTGTTTGCGTTTCTCATTGGCCTCGTGTGTTGTATGTTACGCGTTTCAACCACATACACCCCGATGGAGAGTTGACCAATCTATCTCAGCACTCACATTATCATCTGCCATTGAAGCCGGTGTTTCAACAATGTAAGTCCTTACCTTCCCCACATCTCTTGTTACCTATAACCTGTGGCTCAGCTTCGTTGGACTGGGTGAAGACCCACAAGTATTGGCTATTCGAGCCCCCGAATTATTTTTGGTGAGTATTCCACCTATGGTACCCTTCTTTTGCTTATGGCACTTGTAGATGATTGCAGATACATATCCAGATGTCACTAGAGGAGTCCCAAGGCTGTAAATAGTTGTGACCCTGATCCAGCGATATCTGCAACGGATATAGATGTAATTGACATCTTTGGATTTTACAAGTCCTTGTCGATTAGTGGTCAAATCATCTCGTTGTGGTGAATTTGCTCCGAGAAGCCGGAAGTTCGAATCCTCCCTGGGACACATTTTTTGCATCACTCACGTGTGACGTCAACAAGACCCCTGCTTACCATGAGGTTTCCTCGTCTCCTTTCACCAAGTCCAGGATGCGGAAGACTTCATATGTTATTACATTCTTAGCAGTTTCCCTGACTCTAGTTTTGGTATGTTGCCCTGACCCCTCAATCTGCTCCATACTATCTAAATGTAATGTATGCAGAATATCCTTGCAGTGCGACGCCCAGACTGGTATGTCCCAAGGGGTTCGACGTCGATTGTCCATTTCACTGTTTAGAAGGCTTGTTGTCAAATTCCCTGAAGTCTTTCACACAAAAATCACCATCGAATATGGATTAACACAACGTTGCGAACTTACGCTCTCAGAAATTCCATCAGGAAACGGGAAGATCTTCTACAGGGATTACGAATGCCGAAAATTCCCTGCACAGGTGGCTGATAGCTGTGAGGGTGAGAACAAGTACTTCTGCGCCGCATGGACGAGCGCGGGGTATTTGGATCAGGTAGCCCTCGGGTTCGCCGCCCTCTCTCTTGTGGCTATCCTGTTCGGCGTCAGCACCCACTCCCGTCGGCGCAGGATATGGAGGGCAGTAGCTGGCCTTGTTCTCTTCCAAGGTACGATACCGACGCTAGCTCTGGTTTTAGTCTGCTGATGGGTTCGTAGCACTCTGCCAGATCGTCACATTTTCATTGGTCACCGATCTGTATCGCACTAATGAGTACCCCGCCTTTGACCAAGCGCGGCCTGGTAAGGAGTCGATCTCTAATGTCTCTTGGTTTGGCTTATGATATCCCCGGTAAACACAGGCCTTGGTTATATCTTGAATACGCTTGCTTGGGTTTTCAGCGTTCTCATTGCTGCGGGAGTCACCATTACTGGCATTTCTGCCGACCAGGGACATAGATGGGCTGCAGGAAACCGAGCATACCAACCAATTGCATGAAAAAGTGCAAGCGTCGATGCAGCATGACATGTCATTTTCTTGTTTTTGAACTGTCCTTGTGAAATTACGATTGTAATACAATATCTTTATCGGTCTTCTACGGCATCCCTGCTCTCATATTATTGAATTTGCTGTTCTGGTATCTGAGCCAATTGCTTGCCCTTTCCCCCTTGTCCAAGGGTCCCATCGCGTCTTTTACTACACGGATGAGGCTCTTCCCAGGTTGCACGTCTTTCCCAGGTCCATCGACTCCTTCCCTTGCAGTACCTTTGTCTCCACTGAGTTCCCAGAACATGCTTCCAGCGAATCCCTCTTTCTTAATATACTCACCCTTAGTCTGAGCCACGTCCTCGTTATCATAGCTGATCATTTCCTTCTTCGCGCAGTCGAGAGACCAACTCGCACCCATTTTTGCGTCACGGTATACATATGACCCGGGCAGAGGCAATGCTCGATAGTCGTATGAACCAGATTCCCAGGTTCCTGGGCCGACGCCGGAGAAAGGTGTCCCTGGACCTTGTGTGTTCAGAAAAGAGCGGCCGTACAATGGAATACCGATGACGATCTTGTTGCGAGCAACGCCTTGGTTGATATACCAAGCCAGGGCCTCAGCAGAGTTGAGGGCTCCTCCGTAAAGGTTCGCTTGGTGATTGGCGATTGTATCCCAAGAACCAGCTGCAATGCGGATAAGTTCATAATACATAAGACTCGATTACCAAAAGTCTCACAATAATCGTAGGCCATCATGTTCCAAAAGTCAAGGTACTTGTCCATCTCTGAAACGACGAGTTTCTTGTAATTATCAGGACCGCATGGTGCTGCAATCTACCATGTACGTCAGGACTCGGCATCCGCACAGGCAAGGGGGGTGCATACTGTTAGAAGGAAACGATACTTCGTACTCTTTTCCCTCGCATGCTGGTCAAGGGCAGCACGCATTTCTTTCAAAAGTTCAACATATCCCCTGGCTTCATCCGCGTTGGACGGATATTCATAATCAATATCTAAGCCGTCTAAGCCATAGTCCTCCAAAAGGATAACAGACGAGGCCACGAATTTGGCACGGGATGCCTTGTTGATAACGACCGGATGGAAGGAGGGTGAATATGTCCAGCCCCCTATGCTCAAGAGAACCTTGAGGTGGCGATTCTTTTTCTTGAGTTGGTAGACCGCCTTGAAGTTACCGTACAGGTTGGTACCAGGATCGTTCCAAGAGTCGCCGGGATAATGGATGTCTTGGTCTGCCCAGAGGTCTGAGAGGTAGACTTCGCCTGTATCCGGTTTGACGTTCGCAAACGCATATAGGATATGTCTATTACGCGCTGGTTAGAATTGGAGATGGGCAGGTCGTAGCACGTACGTGAGGTCCTTCGTGGGGATCAATTGGGGCGGAAATTTTCGCCCATATATGCCCCTACAAGGAGTGTGCGAAGTTGAGCTGAGATATCTATGAACGTGAAACCAATTTACCAGTTTACGAAACTATGAAATGGACGTCATTGAGCATGCCTAAGTAACATATATGCTAGATGTAACATACTAGCCAACGCTGTACTTGCCTCTAGCGTCGTCAGAGGCCATAGCAACCTCAGTGTCGGACATGGCTCCTTGTTCTGCAACAAGAGTCGGGGCTGGCGCGTTTGAGTTCTGCGACGACCACTGGCCTGCTTTAAAGGTTGCAACTATAACGATGAGGAAAGCTGAGGCAGTTAAGAATTTGTTTCTGTAAGAGCGCCTTTGCTGCGGTTTCTGGGTCGAGCAGGGGAGGGATTCAACTGATTCAGATGATGGAAGTGGTTGGTAAGAGGTGGACATGCTTGTTAGGTTATGTCAGTGTAAATAAATGCTCGTTTGGATGGATCTCCCATTGGTTTTGACATGGGTAGCCTTTTATAATGGCCTCCCAGTTATGACGCTGTAGCGGTAACGTGTTCATGCATACATGTTCCACCCTATCCTCTGTTTGTAGCACCCTCTGATTATACAAATTAAGAGAATATTGGATAGCAGGTGTGTAGAAAGCCCCAGCACTGCTCCCCCTTCATCAGGATTGATTCTTGTCAGCAGAGGCCTCAGGATCCTCATAATGAACGGATTCGTTGAAGCTTGTTCCACTGAGGTCTTCACCAAGGTTTCCGAGGGTGAAGAAGTTGGTGGAAGAATTTCCATCGATGACTGTTGTTAGTACAACAGAACTTCCAGTATAGCGTTCTCTGGATGTTCTGGCAGTTGGCAGTCGATTACTGGATGTGATATCACGAAGATTGAGTTGGAGCCGTGAGATCATTATGGAGGTCAGTATTTGGCTGAAGCTGATACAATGGAAATTTGATAATCTAGAAATGAACCAGTATGATAACCTATGGTGCTGACCTGGCTCCAACGGCTTTTAGATCGCCCAAGGCCAACTGTTACGAGTCACCTTCAGCTGAATGCTCAAACAAGGTTTAAGCAAACTCACAAAATAAATTAGAGTATTCATCAAGTTAACGCTAAAGATGGCAAAAAAATACATGGTTCCGTCGCGAAGAAGAACGTGCATGGTTGTGATATGACCGTGCTGGCGCATATAGGTGATTGTTCGCCATAATGTGAGGATGAAGATACTAGTGTCTGTAACCAGAGGGGCGCCCCAAAGAGCAGCTAATATATTCGGTCACAGAAGAATGCATATTTGCAGAATATATGGCCTCACCAAAGGATGTGTTTCTACCCGTTAATACACAGCCTGTCCGCATTTATGGGTTACGCGTTTAGGATTTAAAAAAATGTGCTTGACTAACCTGGAAAGCTAGGGGGTTGTGGGACTTCTACACCATTCGTTAGAAAATACTACCGGTAGGACATAAACAAACTTACTCATGCCATTATGGACTGCCCATCCAGAAGCGATTACCTGACCAGCAAGTAGACATAGAAGAAAACTTAGTATGGCTTTATTTCCAAGGTATAACGCGTAAACACGGAGAATCATTATAACTATCAAGTTATTGAGGCAGGAGAGGTTGAAAGGGGACACTTTTATACTTACGTTCAGCAACTGCACAGGTTCAATTCTTAAGCTTGTGACATGACACAGATATTTGACACACGGACCTGCGACTAGTGACGTCGTGGCTGCCCCTGCAAATCTGACATATCGGTTGCACCTTTAGAGTCATCAGACGACATATTTTTGGAAAGGCGCATAAGCCACAAACATCTGTAGAACTGTCAGCTTTGGTTTAATGTCGAATAAGGGGTGCTTACAGAGTCCGACCACGTTGTTTCATGGAACGCTACAGCAATGAGGTAGTTGTGATTACGTGAGATAAAGATAATCGATAAATAGCCAACGCACCAACTTGTATTACAATATATTGAAAATGGGTAACATACCGATTGATAAGGAACAGTAACATGGGGAAATTGAAAGGCCGAGACCATATCTTGTCAACCTGGCAACGAACGCCAAACGTTTGCACAAACTCAAGCACGGAAAGGGACATGTCGATACATACCTCGTCGCCAAAGGTTAGTACTGCAATGGTTAGAGAATTCCTGTTATATAAGGCCTAGACATCTCACGGTGGTCATAAACCAGCATTACATAGTTCGAGGTATGAAACTCATAATTTCCAAGCCTATACTTGCACTCAGCTGCATCGTCATTTTAAAAAAAAATAGTCTCACAGGTGAGCGAAGGCGATAGGGATCGGCAGAGGCATGGGGAAACTTGAAGTGACGGTGAAGGCCTTGGCTAAGAAAGCAGGATGGTAAAAGTATATGTACCCTCATGGCCACACCCTGGATCAATTCAGATATGCGATCTCGAATCGATATCTGTCAAACGTCGCTGACATGTTGCTGTGACTCGGAGGTGAGGCTAATTGCCTGTCCCGGAACATTTTACACATTGGTGATACACCTTGTAGTGGAGTCAATCAACACATACGTGCCACCATTCCTGACCACGGGCTCTAAGGATAAACGGGGGATACCACATACCCAGTTTGGGTCGGGTAGATGGAGGCCGCACCCACACTGAAGAGCCCATGGAGATGCGGTTCATGGGCGGGAACAAGGAGGCCGTGAGAGATCAACACTTTGTCAGGGAAATTGTCACCATGTTAGGAATATTTGAGCAAGATTTCATCCTGCAGCAGGGGTAAGCATCAGAACTGCGAGGCTGAAACACGCCACATGGCCTGGAGACATTAATGGCATGATGCAGGTGTCGGCAAAAACGCACCATTTGACGACCGAGCGCGTATCTGTTAAAGCAGGGCACTCTTAGTTTACATTTATGTATTACTGGCTTACTTGCTCGATGTGTTGAAGGTCAGACTGAGGATTCGACCAGTTCGCGGCCGAAAGGTTAAGCAAACGGTTCACCCAGTACGCCCCACTTTGTTTCGTTTTTTTTAACTTAGAAAAAGAATAAGTTGGAGGCTGGGGAACTGAGAAATGTCGCGTAGGTTAGCCAGGAAAGAGGAAAAGTGTAGCAGGGTCACGTGGCTTCTAGCACGTATGATAGGCCTTATAATTGTTTTGATTCTCCGATGAATCGAGAAGCATGCCCATACTGCCCTTAACGCCGACAAAATGCCTAGGAACATGGGGCAGTTTAATTACTACGGTAATGTTCCAACCTTATACCGACCCCCAGTTATAAGGAGGCTGCAAGACCAACATAGGATGCTCAACAACACCGGATTATGCTAAAATACGCAAACGTCTTTTTTTTACTCAGCTTGATCTGCAGAACGGCTGCTCAGTCTAACGTTTGGGGCCAGTGCGGTGGTCAGAGCTGGTGAGCAAGTATTTATACCGCACTGAAAAGGATTCGAAGTCAAGATAGGACTGGGGCAACAACGTGCGTTTCTGGGAGCACTTGCACGGTAATCAACACCTGTAAGCACGGTGACCATCGGACGCTATAACCCCTCATCACATTCGTGAAGATTACTCGCAATGTCTGCCTGGTTCAGTACCTGGTACGACTGCTCCTATCGGAGGTAGTACAACATCTACAACACGGACCACCACCACACCGACCACCATTGTACCCACTACCACCATTTCCGGACCAGTTCCATCTGGTTCTCAAATACGGACTGTGCAAGATCCCGTTTTCCATTTTTATTTGCAAACCAACGGTCAGTCGGTGCTTGCTTTGCCAAAAACAAATCTGACTGACAATTTGGATAGGTGGAGTCCCCATGCTTGGCCCCGAGGCTTCGTCTGGGTACTTTACTATTGGCAGTACAATCGCTCTGAATCAATCAGGCGGCTCCAAGCTATTTTTGAACATCGATACCAGCGGCACTGCGTCATATAAAGCCCTGTCATTTGGAACGACCGCGACGACCACAGACTGGGGCTTAGAGGGGGACACAATCATTACAACGTCTCCGCGACAGCTTAACTTCCTTGCCTGCGCGAGTAATAACCCTAGCCTTTATAATATTTACCTTCAGCAAGGGAATGATGCACCAGCGGGCAAGTCGTGCAGCTTGGTTACCATGCATTTACCCTGTCTCTGTTAGGAAACCCCTGCTCATCAAACGTACTTCCACTACTCAACGATAGTCCATCAATGTCATGCAGATGTCATGTATAATGATAGGCTAAAATAATGATACATGTTAAGCGTTGTCCCAGCCTGTGGCGTGTAACGGTAAGGTAACAAATCTATAAATCGAAATAAGGTACGAGCAAGAAGTGGCTACCTTCTGAATAAATAAATAGCACCATAATGAAATGTGTGTTGTAGTAGATAGGACCCGAGTGCCAAACATCAGGTCAACTTTTTTTTTTATGAACACTCGCCCAAAAAGGAGTTCTTGGGCCAAGGCTGCTGGTAGTCATCTACCCAGGTCGTTAGGTTTGGGTTTGTATAGGCTTCTAGGTAGCTGCGAGGGGGTTATCAACTGACAATACGTTGAATATTTGAGAAAAGACAAACGTATTGATATAGTCGGTGGTTGGGAAACCCTTTGGGTTGCACCCGATGTTGATCTGGTCCTGTGGTTGATAAACCCGAATATAATCCACGTACATGTGCACTGGGAAGGGCAGGTTATCGAGGTCTACAGGTCCAAAATTTCTAGACATTCCCAGGTTGGTGATAAGGTACTGTCGAAGACTCAATTACCTGTAAATTTACGTGCGATCGATTAGACGAACCATGGGCTCTTGAGGAACAGGTCTCGCAGATATTTCAACACTTGGATCGGGTGCCATACCAGGCCCTTTCAAAGTCCAAGCAACAGCGTTGCTAGATATCCATGTAATGTACTGATATGATCAATACTGTCAGTAATGAATAGGAAAAAAAAATTAAAACTTGACTTACACCTTCATCGAACCCTATGTGGCGTTAACGAATGCGTAAGTTAGACACTGACAAGGCTGAAGTCCAATCTACCTGGTTTATACTGCGAGGTCATAATTAGGGCCGGTCTACCTGCTTGCCTATAATCAGCTCACCTCAAAGCCATACACCTGGAAAGTGCCACCGTCGAGCTCATAAGCAGTCGGGTCAGTTGATGTTACGACAGACGTTGCTTGCTGCGTGCCACTCCCCACGAACGTGTTTTGTCTTGAAATGGATGTATTCGAAATTATCATGTTATCCGAGGTGTTCAACCATCTATAACCTGCATTGAATGGCTTTGGATTACTTGTCGGTTGATAGTATCACAAAGAGGTTGGTACTCACCGCCCACTGAGCTGATTGAGAAACCCCAGCTATGAGAGTTTTTTCATTGATCTGGCAGTGTTTGAATGGAAGTAATCGCAGTCTGGTGAAGCGTTTTACCTGTGCTTCGAATACGTCTATCTCGGGTGCTGATCGACCGACAAAGGTACCATCTGGATGCCGAGGCCCTGGGTGGCTTTCCCCAACGCATGTGCAACGAGATAGACGCTGACCCGGGAGGAAAGACAAGATACCGCCATCACCTTTATCGCCCCCCACAGTCGCTGCCACCGGCTGTCCGTTAATCGTCTGGTTCGCAACTGTACCGATGTCGCAGGAGTCGTAGGTGTACGGCCACTGGGTAAGAAGATCAATGGGATTAGGTTTTCCAATATAATACACTTACAACCCCTTCGAGTGTCGCTCCATATCCTACCCTCCCAAGGTTCCCCATCGACCAGATTGCGGGCCAAAGTCCTAAAATGTTATTTGCTCCAGGCAAGACAACAGAGGCCTCTATATAGCCCCCAGTGAAACAGAACTTGTTCCTATATAACAGAGGTAATTGCGGGCGCTGAGGGTTGAGTACTGAAACCAACCAACTAGATATCATACCTAAACACATTCTCAGCCGATAAATGCCGGTTCGAAGGTGAGGTACTCACCACCTTCATATTGTAAATTATGGGTATTTTTTTGGGACAGTGTGATGATTAGTGACCCGTTTGTGGTGGTGACCGCCTCGGGGTCATACCATTCTAGATTGTTGGTGGCCTGCGATGGAGAGGTGACGGTGAGAAGGTTGACGTTGTGAGCTAATGTCGAATATACCCAGTAATGCAGGTCTGCGGCCTCCCAGTATGGGTCATCCCCAGGATAAAATGACCGCCCGTCGGTATTAAATTCATCTGAAAAGATCAACTGCATATCTGTAGTTGGGTCTGCCCACGATCGCTTCACATAGGCTTCTTTGGGTGTGTCGATGTCGATCAAGCCGAAGTTGCCTGGCAATACTGGAACCTATGATCGGTTTGAAGCTGGTTATTAGCATGCCTGGTAAGTAGAATAAAGGTACACATACCTGGCCACTAGCGTTTGTACCTCCGATATTGAAGCCACCACTATTCGAGAACGGAACCTTTCGGTAGAACGTGATCACCGGGTATCCAATGCTAGTTAAGTGCGTCAGCAAAATGTGGGTCGATAGAGCTTGATGCAGCTAACAATAGAAACAATATTCCGGCAATCAACATGATCAAGCACCCACAATTGATCAATCCTCGCGGAGATAGGGTACCCTCGGCTCGTGTTGCTCGGGTGCCCGATTTTTTGATTGGATTGTATTGTTCATCGTCTGAATCGATGCCTTCAGGAGATATCTCGAGGCCCCATTGCCCCGGATCTAGAGAGAACGAATACTAGCATGTCGTTGAATGATAATTGTCAATTTGGATGTTATGTGAACAAACCTGGGAAGGCATTTTTGCCAAACTCGACCTCATTCCTACTGGGTAAGGCGAGGAATCGAAGCTTGACTGTTTGAGCCGATTTGTGAGAATGGATGACAAGGATAAAGCGGGACCTTTACGAGTTCCGTCCAAACATCTGAGTCCGACTGTAGGAACTTGTTGAAAATGATAGGCCTGGTAGCCATGAGGAGTGAGGGAGTGGTGGCAAGAGGAAGCCAGCGAGTGCAGTAAGCAAGGTAATAAATGAAACAGGAAAGGGAAAGCGCGTCAGGCATATATAGGTCACCAAATAATATGACGAAACGCAAGGCTGCGACATGGGTCCAAAAATAACCGCTGCCAATCCTGCCGAGTACCAGGGTATTAGTACATATCAGCACGCAGCATCTCAAGAGGAAGTTAAAAGGAATGAGAACAGACCTGAACGAAAACTTGTCGAACGCTTGTTATATTAGACATTAGAATGAGAGGATCGTTTGCTTGCCAGGGCCACAGCAGCAAGAGATTGCAAATATATTATTGCGACAGCCTAGGAAGACAAACTCGGAGTCGCACTAAGTCAATGTCAATATATCAATCAATCGTTGCGAGGGACTAGCAGCCAACAAAAAAAAACTCGGTGCAACTGGTGGCAGCTGAGCGCCAGGTTATGTAATCTACAGCTGGCATTACGTCATAGCACTCGTGTAATCACACCAAGTCCCTGTGTCGAAAATCAGTGACTATGGATTCAGCAACGCTGGCTAAATCATACCTTTGTTTTCCCCTCTCGAAACAATAGCTTCATCCCCTCCTTCACGAATTCAGGGTGCGAGATAAATTCAAACTGCACCGTGGCGCGGTCACCAGTCCGCAGCACACCCTGTGGGTGATCCATTTCCACAATGCGGACTGTCTGTCGTACTGCCTATTCCGAAGTTCAAGCTCCCATGGGCCAAATTTGATGGAAGGAGCTTACCCCACAGTGGAGCATCGCTTGATAGTTTTTCTGCAATGTTGTATTGTGACTATAATCCAGTCAATAACCCACATTGTCACACATATCAAATGACATACTAGAGTATTAAGACCTGTCCTTCAAACCGACGGATAGCTGCATATTGTGTAAAGAAACAGCAGACATAATTAAACACGGGACACCGACCTCGAGGTGGGGTGTCTGTTTTGTTCACAAGCACCATACCTTTTCTCACAGCGGCACGACGCATCCGTTTCAACGCGAACGACACGCATTGCCCGGCTTCTGCACTGGAGACGGCTGCTCTATGGAATTTGCCTAAAAACATTTAAGCACAACTTTTGGTTGCCTACACACCTCTTGCGTTGCATGCTTTTTATTACAGTACTCTGGAAATTTCCATTCGAATCTGGTCCAAGTAACACCCCATCGCCCACTTTGACTCTCCCAGCATTAACAATCCCATTCACGACAGTCCCGACGTATGGGACAGACCAAACTTCAGTTACTGAATACTAATGATCATATCAATGAAAAAACAACCTATTATCTCTGATCTGATTACCTCTAGAGGCTGGTCAACTGCGAATTTCTCGCTATCCGCTTCGCTAGAAGGCAGTAGGTTCAAAAACGTCCTGACCTGATATGTGACATGAGCGCTTGTTCAGCCTCGATATTGTGATACGCACAAAATCTAGGCCTTGACCTGTGACATTAGACACTTGGAATATTGGGCACAGCCTTGAAGACTTTTAAGTAGTGGAGTTTCATAGAGAAAAAGGTACTGACTGTTCAGATCCAAAAGATGTTGAGATTTCAACTGCTGTCTCTATTGATTTCACAAACACTGGATTCTTCCTATAGAATACCGCCAATGAGAAGGATGTATAAAGGAGTAATTAAAAACGCGTTTACCGGCACCCAGGACTTTTCAATATTTTCACAACTTGTTTGACGGTCTCGGCAAGGACATTTGGTGGTGTCATATCGATCTATAATCCGTTATGATGCAATAATAGCTGGGATATAGGTCAAATACCTTGGTTATACATACAACGACTGGGACGCTCAATGCGAGCGCTATGGCAAGGTGCTCTTTCGACATGCCAATCAATCCAGCGTTTGCGCCAACCATCAGTATAACGCAGGACGGCGCTCCAGATGTCAAACCATAAAGGGTAGTTTTCAGATACCGCTCGTGTCCGGCAAGATCTATGAAAAGATCTTGAGACGCGCGTTTGTTCTTCTCGCTATCGTTGCGACCTACCAATGAATGACACTATTTTTGCTGCCTGAACAGAGATCTCCTCCCAGCCCAACTTTTCGCGGCGTATCACATCCAGATCGTTTGTATGCGCAGAGCTAGGCAATATGGGTTCGCCCGATGGCGCAAACCCGAGGATCTAGTCATTATCCTTATTGGAAAGGCAGGAGAGAAAAAGGTGATGTAGGACCTACCTCCATCCCTACGCTTGAGGTTCGCCCAGTCTCAATCTCATGTTTGTGCCTGAATAGACCTACTCGGGCACGACCTCGTCCGTCGTCCAGCGCGCCTAGGTATGGTTCAAGCGCATTGATGAATGGAACTTTGACCACAATTTGCCACACTTACCGCGTGTGAGGACACCAAGTGTGGTTGACTTTCCGCTATCAACGTTTCCCACAACGGCACAACGTACCTCGGGTGTTAATGATACATTTGGTGGAGGCAGTCGAAGTAGTAAAGTCATTCGAGGGTGGCCAGTCCTGATCTCAAACAGCACGGAGGTCTGCACATGAGATATCTCAGTGAACATCAAGTTTATCCTGGACAGCCCCAACGCACCTTCCCACCAACCTCATCGACCGCTATTGAAATTGCTTCCTTGAGTGCATCTATCTCGTCTATTGTCCGTGGGGTGCCACACCAGCCGACGCAGTCGTCATTGAGATCGCCGGAGAAGAGTTCAGCGTGTGGAGGGTGTTGCCCTATTCGGAAAACATATTCGCCATGGCGCTGAGTCAACAGCGCGGCAATTGAGTCCCGAGCTGCTGGATTCTGCGATAATAGTAAAGCCTAACAAATTATTAATGATGAGAAGCACAATGGTGCATTTGATGATGGAAATTACCAATATTTTATCTAATGTGGCAGCGAGGTCCCGAGCGGCATCAGACTTTGGGGCTTCTGGCTTAATGTCATCCTTGGATTTGCCTTTAGGTGGGTGAGGGTGTTTAGCGTCCTGTTCTTTCTCTTTATCATGCAGAGCCTGTGCCCGTTGTTTGGATAGTTCCCGGTTATGTATTTCGTTGATTTCGGTTTGAAACGTCCTTAAGGTTGTCATGATGGAATAATGATCGAAGGCGTGGATTCCAAGTTATTTATTCCACATAATGTGGCGAGTCAATGGCACCTGGAATGACTCGATATAGGTCATCTAGTATTTGGTTGTTCCATCCAGTGCAAACAACTTGGTATGGCTACATACCTACCAGTACAAGTGATGTTGTAATGTTAGAACATCGCATGTACTACTTGGGGTCTACTAAAGAACCATGGCAAAAAGTATTGGTACATACTTATAGTTGTACAACAAGGATCTTTATACCTGTCATGGCAACCATAGCACGCAATGTTTGGTCGAAGCCTCCCAATAGTACAAGGACACCACACAGTCTACATAAACCTTGTCTTTGACCAAGCTGCACGGCCTCGTAAATTAACGCCAGCCATGGTCCTGGGGCAATCGCCCTTTTCAACTTGGCCTCCTGAAGCGGGTCCATCAACATTCCGCCGGCTCAATGGCGCACAGCCTGGCCTGCTGGATCCAACACAGCCGACGCGTCTTCTCAGAGCCCCTAGTTCGAAATTAACTTTCGCTGCATTTGACCCCTGCGTAGCCACGGGTCAGGATGTACCGGATATCTACAAGCTCTCGCTTAACGCAGAGCTGTATCGCCCCAAACGCGTTGTTATTGAAACGTTATCTACAGGAGAAAGTTTCTGGCGTTTCGTTCCGAATGCACGCAAGGATTCCAATGTCGAGGATGAGGGAAAATGGCCGAGGATAGTGGACCTTTGTGGGTAAGGCGTTTCGGACATAACAACAGCATATTGGTCAATCTTACTGGTTCAGGGAACGGATAGAAATCTCACAGGAGCAATGGGATATATACAAACTCGATCCATTGTATGAATGCTATGTTAAGGAACCTCCCTTTCTTAGCATCATTACAGCAGCATTGCGAACACCGAGGGCTTCGCCAGTTTCGTCTGGCTCAAAGAAGCGTGTCCGCCCATCCCCTCGGCCGACCTCGCCAACTCGGCCACCTTACCAAAGAACCAACACGGGTCTGGACAGTGAAACGAGCTCAGATGAGGGCGAAATGGAAGAAATGGTCGTCGACGATGGCTTCCCGCAAAGAGCGAAAAGCTTGTCTAATCGTTGGAAACGATACGAAGATATCTTGAAAAGCAGACGCGAAAGGCGGGAAAAAGTATTGCGTCGCGTAGAGCGACTGAACGAACAAAACGTGTCTACCTTCCACTTTGCCGAGCCACCACCAGAACAGCCTCGGAATCCGCCAGGATTCAAACGCAAAGGTATGTTGAACTCTGGATGCAACACTTGAATCTCGTTATCAGCTTTCTCGTAGTAGATTCATTATTTGAATCTTTGAGGACACAAAATGATCCCGACTACGACCCTCCAGGTGAAGATACACGAAACAATGTGAATTATGCGCAAAGCCAGTATGCCAAGCGTGCAAGGACTTTATCTCCCGCATCCGCCAAACGAGAGCTCGACTCAAAGCGCGTTGAACGCGAAAAGTTGAAGAAGGAAAGGCGAGATCAGGACGTGAGAGCTCGACGAATGGAAAGAGACAGGAGGTTTATGAGTGAGGTGCTTGCTGATATACAGGAAATGGAGAACAGCTATCAAAGTATTTTCGCTCATTTCTCAGATGTTCTGTGTTGATGAAGCTGCCAGATCAAAATATAAATAGCACAGATGCGGACAGCGCTTACTATGGAAGGAGACGTGGCGAAGATTTCGTAGACACTGATAGACAGGCTGCCATCGAGGAATCACGCCGCAAGCTGGCAGAATTGGAAGCAGATCGACCGATGTGGGAGGAAGAAGCTAAAAAACGACAGGCGCGCGAGGAAGCTGAAGAGGATGCTAGAAAAGCTAGAACCGAGGCCCGAAAACGAGCAGAGACTATGAAAGCGGAGGCTGAGCGCAAGGCCAAAAATCAACAGGAAGCAGAGGAGAGACGAAGACGGGATGAAGCATCCAAACGCGAGCGGGAGGAAATGGCCCGACAACAAAGAGATGAGTGTCAGTATCAGTGGTCAGGACCGTGGACGCCGCAACGGGCACTCGAGCGCTACAGGATCCTGAGTGAAGTATTCGACAAGAAGAAATTCACGGAAACTGATCCATTGACAATTGATGTTGTTCCATGGCCAACCCTTCATCGCCCAGACATGTTCACGTTGGCAGACGTTACATGGCCAGCAGTGGAGCAGTTCTGTGCGGCGATCCAATCGTTCCTACGGCCTCAGGATTATGCGTCTGTGCTAGAGAAAAGCATTCGTCGGTTTCATCCAGATAGGTGGAGGAGCCGGTCTCTATTAAAGACAGTGGCGGACGAGGTAGAGAGGGGTTGTCTAGAAGTGGGTAGGTGTTGATATCTTGAAACAAAGTACCTGGTCGCTAAAGCTGTTATGCATGATGGCAGCGGCCAACACAGCGGCGCAAGCGCTAACACCCAAGTGGGCCGAATTGCGCGGCTAAGAATATATTAGATTAAATAAATAAATGTAATTGTGGGGTGTGACGTGACGGCAAGGCAGTGTTGAATGCAGCCTTAAATTGTACGACTCTCTCTCTTACCCTACCCCCTCCAAAGCGCCTGATCAGCAAAGATTAGCTCAACGTCTGTTCAGTGCCCAAATCAGAATTCCTTCACAGCAGTTTGGGCGCCTCAACTCCTATATCAAGTCATTCAATTCCCACGTCGCTTTCCAAGGTCTCCCAGTCATGTCAAGTACAGAGCAACCTCCCCAGGACAGTGTGCGGCGGGTACGGTCGCTCGGTGACATTCCTCACAATCCGCCACCGATACGTCCCGACCAGAATTCTGCCAGTGATGCTCGCGATATAGGGGATAGCACTAGTGATCTCCCTCAAGCTTTCCTTGAGGATACAGTCCAAAATTCATTTTCTCGCCAGTCTTTGCACTCACCGGATTTGAATTCAATCCTTGGCGCTATCCATCCTGAGCATCGAGAAACTCAGAGAGCACCAGATCTCTTCCCCAATGACTTGATTGTAAGGGCCCAAACACAGGTGCCACCGCCGCCAGTACCACTCTATCAATACAGGTCTCGATTTACTAGAACTTTAGCGTATTTCGGGCTGGGCCATGCCGCCTCTCGCGCGCGGAAAACACTGGTTTCTTTGATATGGAATCTGAGTTGGGGGTTTTCTCAGGTAGATTCGAAATCAGATCCGTGAGTGAAATCCACTGAAGCGTGTTCATAGGCTGTGGTCGTTATTACCATACTCGTGTTATGTGGCACCCATTTTAAGAGCAAAACAGAGCCAGGATCGAGCGAATGGACGTCTTGTAATCGCCCTCTCGGTGCTTGGTGCAGTCTTTGGGTTGCTCGGGTCGTTTTTGCTTCTGGATTAGCAGTTTGGGAATACAAACGAGAGCGCACGTTGTGGGTACCCAGCACAGTAATTTAAATAATAATCAGCACTGAAACCGATTCGAATAGACACCCCGACCTTGATGAAGCAGAAAATGGCACTATTCCCCTGCAGTCGACACAGAACCCTGCAACCATTTCACGGGATCAAAACAACAATGGACCTCCCCTTAGCAACAATGGGCTGCCCAACAATAGCCCTGAACCAAGCTCACTTCCACATACCCAAGCTTATTCTCGGTCTGTATTCTGAACAATATCTTGGGCTCGATAATCTGACTATTTCTTAAGTCTGACGCTCCTTTCGTCACTGTTAACGCTCAGCTGGTTTCTCACAGCGCATATCCTGGTTTATACCTCCGTTAACTCATGCCGACACTCTTCACCTCACCTTTGGTGGCTTACTTTTGGAATCCTTTGCATCATGTATATAATGGTTCTTGAAGTCATCATCCTTGGCCTTATTGTTCTTGTTTTTGCACCGATTATCTTCGTAAGTTCTCTTCCATCCGCATTAAATTGTTACCAATACTGTTTAGGTCTTCTGGAATATCTTCCTCATTTGTATCGGCCGACATCCCATCCAGAACCCACACATGATTAAGCCAGAAATTGGCAAACTTCCGAAATCGGTTGTTGATCGCATTCCTCTGGTAATGTACATACCCCCTCCACCAGAGGCCCACGGGGAACCGAAGGCAACTGGTCCAGTTCCAGCTTCATACCCACCCAAACCTCCTCCCCTAACCTCCAACCATTCCAGACAGCATTTCAAATTTTTAAATGGTATCAATCCTTTCAGGGGAAAAAAAACGGAGGAAAAAGCTAGCGGATCGAAAGAAGCAAAAGAAAGTAAAAACAAAGACGTATCAGAGGGACCACAGTCATGGGAAGGGAATTGGGAGCAAGGCGAATATCCTTTTGTTGTTCTTGAGGGCAATCGCGCTGCGTGTGCCATTTGTCTTTTAGACTTTGAAGAACCACGACGACGCGACGGATCAATGGCCGTGAGCTCGAACGAGCAGCAGGAAACGCCAGCGGAAGGATCTACAACACCCATCGGGCCATCTAATGTACCAGATGGACTGGCACAAATTGAGAACAGCACTCCTGAAGAGCTAAGACTGGCTGATGCTGGGGATGGTGCTCAACCTCTCAGATTGCTATCATGTGGACATGTTTTTCATGTAAGTTTGGTCCTATAATCTTGAAATCAGCAATGTCTAACTTGAAGGACAGAAAACCTGTTTAGACCCTTGGCTCATTGACGTATCTGGGAGGTGCCCCGTGTGTCAGCGTCCGGTAGAACTACCTAAGCGGCCGAAACGATCGAGGAGACCTCCATGATGGTATACAGTCGAATGAATCGTTATACTTGGCACCATCATCGTCTGTGAAAGCGTACATTGGCCTGCGTTGCTGTACTCATATGCTACCCAATTGTATTTCACCCATGTCGATCTTGCAGATGACCGTTCGAAAGGTCCTACATTGATTAGGGGATGGCCATGAATCCCCCTCACCAAAGCAGGGCGTGATCCTTGTTCCAGGGATGACCTGTCCAACAAAAACCTTACAAAAAGTGAACCAACCAAGCTCAAGTTGATATGGCATGTTGGCAGCCTCTTGGTCCATGTGTTACTCATTCCCTAATGATATCATTCAACCTCAGGCAGGAAGGGGTATATACGGTATTGTATGTAGCATCTAACCTTTACTAATATTAGATTTGATATTTTTACCACACCTCGGGGCGCCATATGTTGGTGGACAACCCTTTGCAGCTTCCAACACGAGCCTTCGGGCACATCCCCGGCGACTTGTCATGAACATCCACCATAGTTTAGCTTTCGGCTAGCTTGCCAGTATTTGTAGCCGGTGGTACCGTTATCCTCTGCCCCTTTGCAGATACTCTTGATGATGTCCCAACCAAAGATGGAACTCACGGCCTCGTCCAACGAGAGCAAGTCAGCGTCAATTCTTGAACCCCCACCACCTTTCTCAGCACACTTCTTCGACAAAACCAAGGCTGCAGCGAAAGCACGCGTTATCTTCTTCAGGATCATGCTGTTCCGAACCCTCTTGATTACAGTTGCAATCTTCGCAATATTCTCGATATACTGGGGGGCGCTTTTTGAAATCCCTGCTCGAAGCCTACACGGGTGGATCGTTGTATGCGCCTCTATTGTCGCATGCTATCACCCCACCTCATGCTGTGATGCAGGATTTTGACGGGGACTTGATAGGGCGAACAGTCACTGATGAGCTAAGCGCTCTGTCAGGTGCTTCCATCACATGGCATGTCCATTCTGCGTCAGAGTTTCCAAATGGACCGCGTGATGTTGCATCAGCCGTGGTCGAGGAGGCCTGTTGGGTGGCTGTCATAAGTGAGAATCCATGGTATATCAAAAATACTCGGGTTCCTTATTGACTTTACCTGGGATCCAGTCAACCCAGGCGCTACAGGGCGGTTAAACACCACACTGTCGACAGGATTGACATATAACGCATCACAAGCAATCACTGCTTACGGTGCAGAGGCCCGCAACGAAAATGCTTTGTGAGTTATGTGTTGAAGTGAAGGGTTCATAGCATTTCGGCTGACGCGACGACCAAGCCGAACGTTATTGAGGCCCAATGTCGGCGTCGTTTCTTGTCGAGTGTGCTAATATTGTCTTATCATTCTGCGTCTAGATTGACATATCGCTGCAAAAAATCACGTACGATTATGCTGTGACACTCGCCACCACTCTAATGAAGCAGTCAAACGCTTCTGCCCTACTCGCAATCCCACCAGATGTTTTAGTCCGACCTATATACTATAGTATCAGCAACCTTCGGCCCTTTGATAAACCTGTGTCAGTGCTTTTTGCGGTATGAAAGTCATAGGTACTCACTGATATTCACCAAAAGATCCACCGCAGTGACCTACATCGGTCTCATTTACCTTGTAATTTTGGCGTTCTTCGTTGTTGTGAGTGTGCGCAGCTGACTCCATGACTGGACGTTTTAATGGGAATCATGCAAGTCAGAATTCGGGAATTCTTGCGCGTGCTGCATCAGGTCTAGAGCGTCAACTAACGACATCGTCTCTAATTTACATTCGCATCGTCTCACCGATCATAGTATATTCAGTGCTTGCGGTATGGATGCTTCCCTGGTTTTCAGCGAGTGATGCATTGGCTGACCGCAGGTACAGTGCGTCTACGGTCTTGTTACGCTGGCGTTCGATTTACCATTCAACCGAAAGTAAGGCAGATGAAATGAGATGACCACAGTGATGTTGAATCTTGAACAGGTTCGGCCATCCTGGTTTTCTTGTATTTTGGATGCTCGCCTGGTTTGGGATGACAGCTTGGTAGGTCAAGGTTCTGCATTCCGTCCTGGTGCTGATTTGAGCTAGTGGTCTGGCTATGGAGACAATGACCACGTTACTTACCGTCAAGTATATCCAAATTTTCTTGATTTTATGGATTATAGGTACGCTTCCGAGCGCGGGGGTGAGGTACAGAACTGTACTAATTTTGGCAGCCAATATATCTGTGTGTCTGTGGCCGATCGAAGCAATGCCGATTGTTTATTCGTACGGTTATGCCGCACCCTTCTATCAAATAACGCGGGGTGTGAGAACAATTGTGTTCAATACCAAAAACGAGCGTGAGTGGCTTGATCACAGCTTGCACAGATACTGAGATCCTTCAAAGTTGGGCTGAACTTTGGCATACTGATTGTTTGGATTGTGATCTCATGCATAACACTTACTCTGATACAACTGTATCGTCGTCGCGAAGATGTGAAAGCGTGGCACCAGAAGAAGAACAGCGCGACGCCGTAACTAACGCATAAAAGAGGATGTCGGCAAGAAGAAACCAACGCTGACCGGTTCACAAGGATGGGAGGACATTGTCAACAATTCCCACGGGTGTGAGGACGCGATCGACGAGTTGTCCGAGGGTCTTGCGATGTTCTATTAAAATATTATATTTATCCATGTTCACGCGTTTCCTTTCCACGTAGTCTCCCAAAAATGCTATCCCCTCGTTATAATCCCTTTTCTCGTGCGCTCTCGCGTTCTTATGCTTTAACGGCCTCTAATGCCAAAAGGTGTGTTCCAGTTGGCCAATTTAAGAATATATCTGTTGAAATGCACACCTTAGCCCAACAGGTCCATTTTCTCTTTTGTTTTTCTCAGCTCTCTGGCCTTTTCTGATATGAATGCATTCAGCTATCGTTATGCTTAACATGGGTGGTCCAACCACAGTGAGTCCTCTTCCCTCTCCCGCCTACCTTAACTATATAATTCTGATCAAAGGTTGCTGAAACTCAAGACTTCCTGAAGAATCTTTTTTCCGACGGTGACCTTATCCCCTTGCCATTCCAACGTTTCCTTGCACCGATCATTGCCCGTCGGCGTACGCCCCAAATCGAAGCCCAGTATACTGATATCGGTGGCGGGTCACCCATCCTTCGTTATACACAGCTGCAAGGTGAAGGTATGGCACGCCTTTTGGACGAACTACATCCGGAGACGGCTCCGCATAAGGCATATGTTGCATTCCGCTATGTCCGGCCATTGACAGAAGCAACCGCGAAACAAATGAAAGAGGATGGAGTAAAGAGGGCTGTGGCGTTTACTCAGTACCCCCAGTATAGCTGCAGTACCACTGGGAGCAGTTTGAACGAAATTTACCGCTGCGCAAAATCGGGCGAAGTGAGTGATATTGACTGGAGCGTTATTGACCGATGGGGAACACATCCTGGATTTATCGAGGTTCGCTGACAACAACCTTAAACCTGCATTTTCTAACTATAATATAGGCGGTTGCACAAAACATCGAGGCGGCTTTGTCGAAATTCCCCGCTGAAACTCGGGGAAACACCGTCCTTCTCTTTTCTGCACACTCTCTGCCAATGTCCGTGGTGAATCGTGGGGACCCATATATCCTTGAGGTGTCAGCTACAGTATCAGCTGTGATGGACAGGTTGGGGCATTCAAACCCATATCGACTAGTTTGGCAATCCCAGGTTGGCCCGTCCGCTTGGATGGGAATGCAGACGGGAGAAGCGCTCAAGGGCCTGGCTCGCCTAGGCAAGAAGCAGGTCGTCGTGGTTCCCATTGCGTTTACAAGTGATCACATTGAAACATTATACGAAATTGATCTGGAGTATATTGAAGAGGCTCGAAAGGTGAGAGGATTTAGAGCTAGGTTATTACACATTTGAGCTACATACTCATATATACAGCATGGAATCGAAGCATATCGTGCCGAATCACTCAACGATTCGCCAGTATTCATTCGAGCACTTGCAGATATCGCAGCCCAACACTTGCGAGATTGCGCCAATGGAAAAGGCCCCGTCAGTGTCCAGCTTGGGCTCCGATGTCCAGGATGCAAGAATGCGACGTGTGGACAACAAAAGACTTGGTTTGCGCAAGGGGGTAGATAAGGAGTTACATGTATCCGCCTGTAATAGACTCAATACTTAAGTCAGGCTGCCACCGCCCGCCGCCCGCGATCATATTTTTAGGCTTTTGATTGCGCTGAGTCAGCTGCGCGTTCAACACCATTAAAAGGATGGCACGCTCGACGGAAAAGAAAGCTCAGATAACGTCGCCCTCGTACCCACCATGGCCAATACAACCATCGTCTCGTCTCCTGGAAAAGTCTTGCTCGCCGGAGGCTATCTTGTCCTCGATCCTTCGTTTTCTGGCCTCGTTATATCCACCTCATCGCGTTTCTACACAGTCATTCGTGATCAGCCCGATCAGGGTGCTAACATCATTTGCGTTCGCTCCCCACAATTTTTGGACGCAAACTGGAGATTCGCAGTCGAATTCCAGCCATCTGTCGTAGTGAAACCTTCACAGGAAAAGTGAGGTTTAATCTATCCTGAAATGCGCTGTGCGGCTGAGGCATCCAACGCAGCACAAGCCGAAACAAATTCGTACATCTCGCGCTGCAAAGCGCTATCGCCCTTGCAACCGGAATCAAAGGGTTGCCCTACGTGCAAAAAGCCCTACAGAGAGGCTTAGATATTGCCATCGTTGGGGATAACGATTTTTATTCCCAACGAGCCAAGGTAAATTTATAATACAATACTGTATCGAGCACAAGTCACCTCGCAATAAGCTCGCGTCTCTGGGCCTTCCTAGGACTTTGGCTTCCCTTTCACAGATCACCGCCTTTTGTCCAACAGGTGTTCATCTCGCGGATGTCCATAAAACAGGGTTGGGTTCGTCAGCGGCTCTAATCACGTCGCTTGTCTCTGGCCTTCTTGTCCATTTGTCTGTCATCTCTGTTGCTTCGCTATCAGACATTGGGGACAACGAAGGCAGACGACTCGCTCACAACCTTGCCCAATATGTCCACTGCCTCGCCCAAGGGAAGGTCGGCAGTGGCTTTGATGTATCTGCGGCCGTCTTTGGTAGCCACATATATACACGGTTTGACCCTACGGTTCTACATAAGGCTATGGGGAGTGATTCTGTGAGTAAAAGTTACCCTGCAACCAAGACTTTGGCCTAACTGTCGCCACAGGTGCAAAACCAAGAGCTGCTTCTAACGGTGTCCCCGTCGAATAACGGATGGAATTACCGCATTGAACCCTTCAAGCTTCCCCCTCTTACCCGTATGATGCTTGCAGACGTCGATGCAGGAAGCGATACCCCATCTTTGGTAGGAAAGGTACTTAGCTGGCGCAACTCGCAAAGCTCCGAAGGTAAGCAATTCGAAATCAGCATTCTCAGCGACAGGAGAGCTAAGGACGACAGCTGATAAGCTCTGGCGGGAACTCGATGAACTCAATCAGTCTCTTGGCCGAACACTGCTCCGGCTGTCGAAGCTTCATGATCAGGATCCTGTCAATTATGGTACAGCCGTCAAGTACCTCTCAACTCTGCAACCCATCCAGGTAAGTATTAGCCATTGTTGCAAAGATAAATGAACCCAGAAATGGAGTCAACCAGTGGTCATCCAATCCATGGCAGCCTGAAGCTGAAAAGCCCATAGTCATAGCATTCTATGACGCCTTCAGGATCTCACAGGTCAGGAGGCGTTCCCGAGACCGCGGTTTTATATCTGATCACCCTGGTTCCTAGGACATCCGAGCCAAAATGCGTCAAATGGGGACGCTTGCTGGCGTTCCGATAGAGCCACAAGAGCAGACAACCTTGTTGGATGCCTGTATGTCACAGGCAGGAGTGGTTGGGGGTGGTGTCCCTGGCGGTATGTCGTCTGGTATTCCATATCTTTAACATTTTGATTGGTTGATACTAGCCGGTGGATATGATGCGGTATGGCTCTTGGTTTGCGACCCAATCAGTTGTGCCCCAGATTTGCGACCAACCGAGCGTGTCGAGCTTCTCTGGGAGAACTACCGGGAATTAAATGTTTCGCCTTTGTCTTCGTACGAGAGCTTTGCAGGGGGGTCCCGGATTGAGACCTTGGAAGGTGTGCTTGGCTTAGAGGCTGCTATCCATGCATGAATTATAGTGAGTATTAATCTACAGTAGTGTCCTTCCCATCAATATCTATGCATCTACAAACATATTTTTGCATCCCCTTCTGGAGTCCAGGACTTTTGCAACGCTAGATACAGGGAGATGACCATGACGACGATGCCGAAAGTAGCACACATCACTGCTGGCGCTTTGGTGCGGTTATGCCAAGGTATACGTTTATCCACAAGTTTCAAGTAGCATGCAGCGGGGAAAATGAAAGCCAACGCTGTGGCTGAAATGCCTCCAGTAATTTCCAACATGACCCCAAGGTCACAAGTGACAAGGGCAACTATGGGAAAATAATGGAGTTAACCAGGGTTATCAAAACAGTGGAATATTTTACCGAACATGGACGCGAATAAAATGACTGTGGTGAAGAAAACGTGTCGCTGTACGTTGTATACTTCATGTGAAAAAAAGTATTGCTCAATGACCTTCCCATTTTCCCTGTTGTCAACGCGCGTAACACGAAGGGGGTGAACTCGCACCTCTCTACACACAAAGAGCTCCAATGGAAGTGTCGTGAACATGTTTAAGCCAAAGCAAAATCGTGCAATGGTGATCAGGGTGTCGCCCTTCACAACATTTGCATCAGTGCCAACAATACAAAGAAGAGGCGAGGGTTTATACCGGAGGAAAATTATTGAGAATATTTCCCTGGGTTTTTTCAGTGAAGACAATATACGCAGAAACGGCAAGCGTCAAGCATGAGATTAATGACAGTAGTGTTGAGATATGGGTAACGCGGGCGAATCTGTCGAGAGTAGGTGTTCGCAGACTTCCATAGATGAGGAGGGAATTGTGATGGCAAACTACCCTCCCTATCAGTCATTTAGTGGAGGGGGAGGAACAAGATACGTACCAAATGCAAAGCTGATGACGCCAATGGCTTGGAATATTCCTGGTTCAATGAAGGAGAATCGGGTTGAGGGGTCGCCTTTAAGTTCTGGCGGGACATGGGGTCCTTCAATGAGAACAGAGCAAACAATGATGACCATGCCAACAAGCGCGATTCCAGAAGCCCGCGAAAGCTTGTGAATGTCCCGATAAAGAGACAGCGGGTAAGAAACGCAGATGGTACAGAGAGCAATGACGAATTGACGATTTGCAAGCAAGCTGACGACTGGTATCGAATGGAGGTTGGGAAAAACTGAACGCATGACATGAGGTAAAGTGTCGCCAATAATGATGCCAAATGCGCACATGCCTATGCATATTGGATTAGTCGGTTTGTCGAGGTGTGGACTTCAAGGCGGACTTACCTCCAAAAGCAAATGAAAATTGGAAAAACGACACAGCGGCTTTGCCACTTGAACCAAAGCAATGATCCATGACGTCGATGTAGGAATGTCTCCCACTCAGTTTGGCGTTTATAACAATAAGACGGATAGTCCAGTCGGTGACGCCGCATAGAAAGATGAGTAGGAGCAGCCCGGTGAAAAATCCTGCCTGGCGGATAGCGTAAGGGAGCCCTGTTTATATGTAAGCATCGAAATGACATAGGAAGCCAATTGATTAATACCAATGATACCTTTAGAGTAGATTCAGCAGAAATACAAACAATGATGTTTATCCGCATGCTCACCAGCGCCTAGTATTGAATTGGCCATATTAGCGATTGAATCCAACATATCCCCACCAGCAGTCCGTTTCTTCGCGAGTTCCTCCAAGTCAATAGTGTCTTCTCCTATAATAACACCATTGCTGCTTGGTTGCCGTAAAGGGAAGGGTGAATCCATGCTTCTACGCGACGCGGATGATTCAAAGAGTCCAACGAGAAGGGGCATGGTTTGATCCATATGGCCTCTAGGAATACTATGTGGTTGAGACTGAGAGTCGTCGTCCAGCTCGTCAGGATCCAGTTCATATTCTGTACAATTGTGGTATGTGACTCAGCCTCATTATAGGATCTGCGCGCATGCACACCTGTCTCACGGCTAGAAACTGTGGAGCGAAGGCTGGGCGCTATGATCTGAACGTCTTCTTGGAACCTAACAGAATGGCCCCCTTTGTGATCATTAGCAAGGGTGTCATTTTCAATGTCTTCATCAAAATCGCCAACAGAGAAAACGGTTTGGGGTTCCGCGACATCTTCGCTCGACCTCAGTAGGGGCTGTCGATATTCGCCCTCGTTATCTTGTCGGTTTCTAGACTGCCCGAACATCATGAGCAGAGCATGGACCGGAGGCTAATTGCTCCAGCCTGAGGGTTGTCGTGTAAGGGCACAGGTTCAATTTAATTTTGGTGGTTGTTATTTATTTAATTTTTCACTGGCAGATAAGATACTTACTTACCAATGAATATTATTTTGTTTCGGCTGCCAACCTCATTCCTTGACCGCAGCTACTCGCTGATATTAACAGGGCAGGGCCCTACACCATCTCGCACGGTCTTCGCACATGCTTCAACCGTCGTCACTCATTGCCCTTCTCCTGGCCACTGTGGCCTCAGCACAACGGATCGCTCCTACAGACCTCGCTTCTCAATATGGCTTGACAACAAGCACCGTCATGCCATTTCCTTCATCAACCCAATCGTCTGTTGATACTCAGAACCTTTTAGTATCTGGCTGGGGCCTAGGAAAGGGGCGCATTCAAGATGGACCGGATAACCTCGACTTTGTGGCCGACCCGTTTCCATCCAAACCTCCAACTGGGTTATCCAATGTAAAGTCACCAAGTGGCCCCGTTCTCTGTGTAACCTATCCCGCCGGTAGCTTCTCACATGATACTGGAGGATCTCAGCTATACAACCT
>JASFDG010000039.1:0-12312 GCA_036937095.1 Phaeolepiota aurea
GAGTAGAACGGTTTCCTCTTTCCTATATTTCAATCCAATAATGTCAAGGTCCTACGATCGTGGTAAGCTTTATGATTCTTACAAATTAGTGTACTTCCTTATAGCAAAATCCTACATCCAGCTCTCACCGTCTTCTCTCCCGATGGCCATTTATTCCAGGTCAGGATCGCGCCTCTTGCGCGTCAAGGAAATATGACAGTCGTCTCACCTGTGTGGTGATTATCTAGGTTGAATATGCACAAGAAGCTGTACGGAAAGGTACCTGTGCTGTGAGTCTTGAGGATAATTTCAGTTGGCCGACTTGACCTACCTTTAATAGGTTGGTGTTCGCGGAAAAGACGTCGTTGTATTGGGGGTAGAAAAGAAGTCGGTTTTACAACTGCAGGATCCGCGTACAGTGAGAAAGGTAGTCATGTTGGACGATCATATATGCTTGGCGTTTGCCGGTATGTGGTGGAATTCCTGGCCATTGCATTGCTAATATGGTATATCAGGCCTGACAGCAGATGGTCGCGTGCTCATAGATAAAGCTCGTATAGAATGCCAAAGCCATAGGCTCACTGTGGAAGATCCCGTGACCGTTGAATATATTACGAGGCATATTGCTGGTATTCAACAAGTTTAGACCCGCCTTTGCTTGCCAAGCTCGTATTAATGATAACCCGTAGCGCTACACACAATCTGGAGGCGTTCGACCATTTGGAATCTCCACTCTCATTGTAGGGTTTGACCCACATGAAAGCCAGCCCCGTCTCTATCAAACGGAACCCAGCGGGATCTATAGTGCCTGGAAGGTTTGTCCTTCCCGTCACACGGAAAGCGGAGAGTTTCAAAAGGTCTGACGTAGGCTAACGCCATCGGACGCTCTTCGAAGACCGTTCGCGAATTTCTGGAGAAGAATCATAAAGACGATTTGACAAGGGCAGAAAGCATCAAACTTACCGTAAAAAGTCTGCTTGAAGTTGTACAAACTGGCGCCAAAAATATCGAGATCAGTGTTATGGAAAGCTATGGAAAAGTCACGGTGCGTTGACCATCACCCCACATCTGCATCGACTGATCTGCTTTAAGAACCTCGATTTAGCGGAAATTGAAGCGATAGTTGTTGATATTGAGCGCGAGAAGGAAGCAGGTCCGTCTCCTACGCCCAAATCAAAATATGGACTCACATAGGTCGTTACAGAGGCAGAAAGGAAACGGTCTCGACTTGCTGCAACGGCTGCAGGTCAGGCTGCTATGTCTCAACGCACAACAGAGAGTGGTACATCTTAGATTTTAAAATGCCTTCTCTGACACTGTATCATATCTTTTTCACCAATTTACCAGTTTAACCTCTCCGAGTGTATGATATGTTGATTGGTTAGGAAGCCTGATCCTAACAAGTTACGTCAGCCCAGATGTGAATATGTCGCGTTCGACGTGTCGCCCACGACTGTTGCATTCCTTATACTGGATCTTGCTTGTCGCATCTAGCAATCCATTTGCCTATAAACTATGCGCTCGCATGTTTCTTATAAACATGTCTTGGTCTCTGAGATCCTGTCGGTGACCTCAGTTATGAGGAAAAACTCTCGGTGGGCTACGTCGATGCTGTTCAGTTCAAGGGACTCGCCAGCATTGGGAACCAATTTAGGACTTCGGATATCATCGCCATCCCACGTGCAACTTTCTGGAAGGGGGAGTCAAGAAGACGATCTACTTGCAGGCTTCCTAGAGTTGAAGCGGGCTATCAAAGGCATAGAGGGTTGGTAATTATCACTACGCACAGCACCTTCAAAGAAAACTGACGTGAATTAGATATAAGAGAAGTGCCTCTACCTACTCTACTTTCTCCGTTCTTTGCCCTCCTGCGTTCACCCTTGTCCACCGGCCCTATCACGTCCGCCGCTTTGTCCTCCCTCCACAACTTCTGTGCTTCTGGACTCATTTCGCATGATTCACGTGAACTCGATGCTGCGCTTTCAGAGCTTAGTAGTTCTGTCTCTCATTGCAAGTTCGAGGCTAGCGATTCATCAGGCGATGAAGTTGTCCTGCTCAGGATCATGACCGTGATAAATGATTGCATGTGCGGCACATTAGGAGCGCTTTTGGGAGATATCGAAGTATGCGAAATGCTGGAAACTGTCTTGACGACATGCTGTCAGATGCGCCTTAGTGGTACGTTCAATTTTTTATTTTTAAGTGCTATTTTTCACCCCCGTTAGAAATTTTACGTCGGTCGGCAGAGAATACGATGCACTCGCTTGTCAGAGCCGTGTTCACTAAACTCCATGACCTCGATCCAGAAGTAGAAGAGGCCAAGGTGCTCTCAGCAGAGGAGGATATTGTTGATACGGAGCTGAAAATGACGGTATCGTCAATGAATGACCAACCTAGTCCTGCGTCGTCCAGCAATGGTACGGACAATTTGGAAGAACATCTGGGTGGTCCTAATGCGGAGATTGCGACCACACCCGCGATTGCTGACGAAAAACCTCCTCTCGAGGCAGCGTTAACCATCAAGCGGCCTGATTGTAAGTCGTAGATAAAATACCGGGAATACTCGCTTATTGGCTACCATAGATGGCCTTCCATCAATACTCGAACTGCTACGCGTTCTTATCAACGTCCTTGACCCGAATGACCAACAACATACAGATTCTACTCGTCTGGTTGCCCTCGGAATACTGAACACAGCATTCGAAGAGTCTGGATCATCTATAACCCTTTTCCCGTCTCTGAGGGCTCTGATCGTCGACCCTGGATGTAAATTCTTGTTCCAGCTGGCACGGTCGGAGAACACCTATATCCTTCATTCTGCCCTTCGGACGATATCCACTATTTTCGAAACGATGCAGAAACACCTGAAGCTGCAGCAAGAACTGTTTCTGGCTTTTACTATCGACAGGCTTGCCTTGCCAGCTCCCAACAACAGAAGCCAAACACTTGCTGATTCAACCCCTGGAAAAAAAACCCCCTTCATTACATCACCTCAATCAGTCTCAGCGTCTACATCTGGAGAAAGTAAGTCTGATTCGGACACAGGCTCCTCCACCCCCCGAATATTGGTTCCACCTGCCCGTGGCGAGACTCGTGATCTCATCCTCGAGATTTTAAGCCTTATATCCAGTCATTCCAGTTTCATGGTCGACCTATATACCAACTATGACTGTGATATCAATTGCGAGAATCTTTTCGAACGACTGATAGAATTTTTGACTAAGGTATGTTAAAATAGAAAAACTAATTATGTTGTGCTTATTATCCATACTGAAATTACAGGCAGTGTATCCGGTGCAGCAAGTTGGAACTATAGACAATCAACAAAGGAATGCACAATTTGTTTGTCTGGAATTGTTGCTTGCCTTTGTCAATGATATGGTTATGCGAGCGGTGGAGGTAAGCTACGACCCCTCATGGAAACACCGTCTGCTATTAACACCCAGTACTAGTCAAATGAAGCTTGGCCTTCAGTGAGCATCTATACCTGAGCTAGTTACACTCTAACTCAAACATCGATCAACTCGCTAGAGTTTTCCTACCCCCGAATCCTTGCTGCAGACAAAATCTCAAAAACAGCTGATTTTAGCAGGGGCTGCAAAATTTAATGCCAAACCCAAAGCTGGGATAGCGTTCCTTGAAGAAAACAAATTAATCCACAATGACATTTCATCAGAAGTGACCAGGGCTAACAGCTTGGCCGCCTTTCTCAAAGATTGCACCATACTAGACAAGCGTCTTCTCGGTGATTACATCTCAAAACCAGAAAACTTAGACGTGTTGAAGGCATTTATTGGTCTTTTCGATTTCAAGAACGTTAGTGACTTACCGTTGATTCTATTTACTCTAATACCTTGTCAATTTTTAGAAACCCATTGCAGACGCTATGCGAGAGCTCCTGGAAGCGTTCCGTTTGCCAGGGGAAGCTCAGCAGATCTCACGAATCACGGAAACATTCGCGTCTATCTATTTTGCATCTCAACCAGGTCAGGACCCAATTCTGGCACAGGAACTAGCATGGGATGCTCATTTCACATCAGCTGAAATCAAGAGCGAAGATGCCGTTTATGTACTTGCTTATTCTGTGATTATGCTGAATACAGATTTACACAACCCACAAATCCGGGTAAGCGTTGTTTGAACTTGGGTTCTTGGTCACAAGGTAACAACTATCCCTTGTAGAAACGCATGTCGATAGAGGACTATCAGAAAAACCTGCGAGGCGTCAATGATGGATCGAACTTCTCACCGGAATTCTTGGTAAATAAATATTTTGTAACATATTAACTGCAGATCTAATCAGTGAACAGCACAGTATTTACGACTCAATCAGGAAAAGGGAGATCATTATGCCAGAAGAACATATTGGACGCCTTGGGTTCGAGTATGCATGGAAAGAGCTTTCGGCTCGTTCGCGAAATACAGGTTCAAGTGACCATTATCAATCCAGATCTCGTCCTGATCACCCCATAGGAGAATTTATGATATGCAACACACCTCTATTTGACGTAGAGATGTTCAAAGCGGTGTGGAAACCCGTCATCTCCGCCACAGCCTATGCCTTCATCAGCTTCGAAGACGATTATATCACTCAACGAGCGGTAGTGGGGTTCCGACAATGTGCCACCCTTGCTGGTCATTTCCATCTACCAGACATCTTTGACTTTGTTGTTGTTTCCCTTTCACAGGCTACAAATCTGCTATCCGATTCATTACCAGCCCACATCCCCAATTATCCCGTCGTCGACGTTGAGGGACAGTCGGTTACTGTATCGCGGCTATCCGTCGAATTTGGGACAAATTTCAAAGGACAACTGGCTGCAGTTGTTCTGTTCAATATCGTCAATGGCAATGGTAACGCACTTAGAGAGGGCTGGACTCAAGTTCGTCATCAATTCTTATCTACACAATTCAATTCGAACTCACCTAATGTCAGATATTTGAAATGTTCCAAAATTTGTTTTTACATTCGCTCCTTCCTGTACAAATGGTACAAATGGAGGATTTCCTTGGTGGTGCCACGGCGATACCGCTAAAAGGAAGCCAACCTGCTCGGCCTCAAGTGAGAAGTGATGGTGGTCTCCTGTCAACACTGTCTTCATACCTGATGACGCCGTATGGCACCAGTTCCGACATGCTTATCCCTGATGCCACAGATGCTGACATCGAAAATACGCTCTGCACGATCGATTGCATTACTTCATGTCGGCTTGACGAATTTTATGGTCAAATAATGTGAGCGAGCTACAAATATGACTTAATGGGTCTTAATAAAGAATCTTTAGCCAGCTTAACTTAGATGCGATTGTGGCTGCTGTCCGTGCTCTGGAAGCTCTGGCGCATGAAAGGACGGTGGCACGATCAAAGTTACGACCAGAGCAGGGTCCTGGTTTTGAAGATGCTCCCTTGCCATATGATGCTGCATCTGTATTCTTGCTTGAAACAATGATCAGTATCTCATGCAAGGCATCCCATTTCATTGAAGACTTGTGGTCAGTTTTAAGGCTGGTTCCAATGAAATTATCTCTGATGATCATAAACAAGGCCGATTGTCTTCGAACACTTATCGGCTCTCCTCTCTAGTGCGATACAATATAGCCTCCTGCTCATCGAGCGTGCAGTGGTAGGCCTGCTGCGTGTTTGTCGGCTATTAGCCAAGACGGTCCGTTCTCGACTCGTTTCGTTAGCTATGTATACATTACTGACGCATCTATAGCCATCGCTTCGGGATCAAGTATATCTAGCTTTTGATCTATTAGCTGGCCTTCCGCCTTCACTTGCCAGCTCTTTGGGTGACCAAGTTGTGGCAGGTTTGATCTTGATCATTAAAGAACCACAGAATATTGCCAGGTTCGTGCTTACGCATTAACTGTTTGGTAAAATTACCAATATTCCGCATTTCCCAGTTCGCAAACTGAGTGGAATGTTGTCTTCGCCCTTATGCGGTCGGCTATGTCACATCCAAAAGCCTCCCAGCTATCATTTGAACTGGTGTCTCGATTAATAAATGATGGTCCAGACCACTCAATCACACTCGACAATTTCCCTGGCCTTGTTACTCTCCTTGACGATTTTGCTACTACAGCTGGTTCGGTAGCGGAAGGTCATCGGCAAAAGAGGCGACCATCCGAACTATTGATGTCGTCAACGTATGTGGTATGACATTGCGCAGGACATGGTTTATTAAATTTTTTCGCGTGAAGCTCACCCCTAATCGATCGTGGCAAGAAGGCGCTCGAGCTATTGGCAAGCCTGCAACAGAGGCTTGGGATGCTGTTGCATTCACCATCCCAACAGGAGCAAGGTATTATTGTCGTGATCATCACCTGCATTTTTCTAATGATATATATTCACAGGGTGGAAACTACTAACCCTTCCTCTCCTTATTTCACTGGCCCGACAATCTACAAATGCTGCGAGGGAAGTGCGGCACAATGCGATAGGCCAGCTTCAACGAATCCTGCTGGCCCCTCATATTGCGTCCAATGAAATTGATCAACGACAAGTGGGAGATATCTTCAACCGTGTAGTGTTTCCCCTATTGGACGATCTATTAAAACCCCAGGTTTATCAGCGAGATCCACAAGGGATACCAGAAACTCGACTCCGTGGTTCGGCCCTGCTTTGCAAGGTGTTCATGCACCTTGAGCTGCAAGAAAGCAATGTCAAGGCCGACTTTAGATTACTCTGGATTCAGATTCTTGACCTCCTTGACCGATTGATGAACATCGATAGGGGTGATCAATTAGTAAGTTCCATGACTCGATAAACCATTCAAAGGTTGATTGATTTTTATCCAGTATGAAGCTGTCCCAGAATCTCTTAAAAATGTTCTACTCGTCATGAATGCAGCGGGCATTCTGGTCCCTCCCGATGCGAACCCCGATACACGAGATGAACACCAGCAAACCTTATGGACCGCGACACACGAAAGAATGGAACGATTTTTACCTGGCTTTCTAATGGAGATCATACCCCCTGTTGTACCTTCGACTTGAACAAATACATCCATCCACTACGCATTTCCGTTATATAGCGAGCCAGTCTAGCAGTTCAGAAAAAATTCATCTTCGTTGTTCTGCCGGATACGATGGTCGAATCAAAGGCAGATGTAGATATGAAAAGATGGTTACGAACCTAACTCGGGCATATACTGAAGTTATGACGACAAGGGGTGCGATAGTGTATGCCACGGCACGGACAGCCCAATTGCTATACTTTTCACCCCAGTGTGACCATCCTCCTCCAAGGTGGACTGTAGCAAGTAAAAGAGGGAACAAGAGATATCCAGACAGCCTAACGCAACAGATTTAAATGCCAAAGAGAGTTTATTTTTATCATTCGCTGACCTGTGGTATTTCCAAAGAGATTTTGCCTTCGTACCTCCACCAAAGGCAGCGCCAGCATTCCAAACACTACCAGCTCCGAGACAAATTTGGAGGAAGATCCATATCATGCTGAGAAGGCCGAAAGACTTTTCATAATGATCAATATGAGTGGTACGGGAAGCTGATAAATGATGCCTACCCCATGCCATGTCGTAAAATGCTTTGCGTCCCGCAAGTGCTTGTTATACACAACAGCCGATGCCCCGAGGAATATAGCAGGGAATCCAACAACAAAGATGGCTAATTGATGCCGAACCAAACCAGCGGCCTTTGTTCTAGGCTGCGATGTCGGCTGCAACGTCAAAATGCCTGTTGCCGAAAAGAAGGAAGATGTCTACGGGAAAAATGAATCATGCAGGTAGTGTGGCCCTTACCATATGTGAAAAGAGAGACGGCGAGCGTCTGTAAGAGAGGGTGAAGAGCAAACCATCCAACCTGCGTGGGGCTGTTGCTAAGTACTATCGTCCACGTTATCATAAGCACAGACTTTCACCACAGGTCGTCAGAGGTCATATCGAGGAAGTTATTCAGGTTAGCCTACCGCCATTGAAACCTGTAAGTATTCACCATTGTGATTAGCTCCCTTGTACGCGAAGACCCAATGAACCCACAAGAGCAGCATTTCTCGCGAATTCATCGCCAGACCTACCCTCTCGCTTCAAAAAACGCTCGTCTTGACCCATCTTAGAGATTGCGTTGCCTTCTGAGCTGGTTGGCAGGAGCTCGTAATCAGGGAATTCTTCAAGGGGAATTGAGGGCATTATAAACAGGTGAGCGGCTACTCATGCTCCCATTAAAGCCTATAGATCTTTTCCCAGAGTTGTGACAGTGGCCGGTGCAGAGTCTCATGCCCGTGAGTGCAAGATTGATGCCAGATACCGTTACAGGTCAAGTGATTTTCGCATTGTACAGTTGGTCGTTGTTCTGACCAGAGGCGGGGTGACATTAATTGGGAGCAAATGGTATTATGGTACGTAAAAGTATAGAAAGCAAGGTATTATGAAAGGCAAAGTGACCTACGTATCGAAAAAAAAGGAAACTTGAACTGGACGAGTTAACGAGAGGTGCCAGTGACTCTTGATGGCTAGTCGAGGATGGGCCAACTTCCTTCAGCTTTCCACTTGCCCACAACTTCCTTGATGGTCTCATGCGAGAATTTGGGTTTCTTGAGGTTATACCCGATAATTCGTTTGATCTTGGAATTGTTGAATGCGACTGTATGTTTCTCCAGAGTATATTTATCCATGTATGCACTTAAAGGCGTGTTCGGGATAGGCGGGTTGGACTTTTGTATCATTTCGGTCCAGCCGCCAACGTGATGTTCGTTGATGTCTTCAACAGAGTCATCCATAATCTGAGCACAACCTCATTAGCTCGCGTCAGGCAATGGCATCTATCCATGACGAGCCTTGTAGAAGGTGTTCTCCACAATGTTGAAAAATTCAAAGGTACTGCCAAAGTAGGACGTCGCCAGTTGCCCCAAGCTTGCCAATGTGGTACCCGAGTCATCGACCTGAACCCATACTGATCAGCTCTTGCATTATTCGAGCGAAAGGTAGCATTATTACCAAATTGAATAATGGAGCAACCAATTTCTTGTCATGCGGTTGCATGCCTTCAACATCTTTGACTTTGCTTTTCTCATTGTGGAAAATAATTTCTTCCCCAGCAAGATTGTCTGCGGCCTTTCGACCTAAAGGAGCCATCCATGCCGCAGATGCCCATGCCGCGCCAGCAACATCATCCACATGAATAGTATTGTTGGCGTTCTTGCCTGGAGCCCAGCTAGAAGGTGGTGAGATATGTGAGAACAAGGCGGAAAAGGTCACGAACAGTGACTTCATGGGTTTCTGCAAATACCCGTACACAGCGGCGACCGTGATGCCAGACGCAACTTGTTTGGTGCTTTTAAGGATTAATGGGATGATCGGAGATGGAGTCTACTCACTTATACCAAAATTACTGTAAGGTCCATAGAGGAAACCAATTCGCAGAATGACTATATTGAGACTGAGTGGAGTTAAAGATGGAGAAATCGCAAAAGAGTTAATTACGCACTCCTCTATTGCTGCCAGAATTCTTAGAGTCTCGTGCCACCATGTACCCAACGTCCCAACAGGCTTGATATCTTCTTTCTCATCATGAGTACCTTTGGTGGGCGTCTCGTAGA
Source organism: Phaeolepiota aurea (assembly GCA_036937095.1). NCBI lineage: Eukaryota > Fungi > Basidiomycota > Agaricomycetes > Agaricales > Squamanitaceae > Phaeolepiota > Phaeolepiota aurea. The sequence goes on from JASFDG010000039.1 coordinate 9,538, forward strand.
ACGGCTGCTGAATGCGAACATAGGCCTTAACCTTTCGTTTGGCGGCCTCCATTCCGAGCAGCCTAGCGACATTACAGGTGGAGTTGATTTGGATCTTTGCTTGAGTGTGAGGGGATCATTCAACGACGTGAACTCAGGAAAGACATACCATCTCTGCCCGCGTATGGAGGACTTCCCCAGTGAAGTCAAAGACATACTCGAATTCAGCCTCCCCCTCGACGGGTTCAAAGAGAATAGGTATAATGGCTGCAGAAGCGGAGATCAGACAAGGAAGTAAAAGGAAATTGGCTGAGACTCACAGGGATTGGTTAAATTTGCTTGGCGATATTCGACCTGTGGTTTCTTTAATATCTGTGGAAACTCAGCGCCGATATACCTAATGTTTTATTTAATCGATCTCGAAAAAAAAAGCCAGTGCTGGGATGGACAAACGTCGTTGGTGGGATCACTGAGTACTTGTCCACAATGCGCAAACGCTGTGATGATCAAGGTTATCGAAGTTAAGAAAATTTGAAAATCGAACGTCTTACAGAAACAAGCGGTTCCCCATCCAACGGCACAAGTAGAGCAGCTAATGCCCTGGAACAGGTGTTCAACCCGCCTGGAATATGGGTTGGAAGACTTCTGGATGCAACTACAGGCTACACTCACCAAATATCAGGACATTGGGTTTCGTTGCTTCCGCCATGAGGAGATGAGGCAGACGGTGTTTAAACCAGAAACCACCCACCAAAGTTGCAGTATGTAGAGATTCCGAACAGCGCGCCGCTTCAGATGATCGTTACGTAACAGAACATATTTGTCTTAATTTAACTTGTTTTTTTCCACATCCTATCTACTATTCAAGTCGCTCGCATCAATTTGAGGAACTGGTATACAGACGAAAAGTCCTTGCGAGAAAGCTCAGGGCGTTCTTTGATTACTTGGGCGTATAGGTTTTCTGCAGCGTTTCCCAATGGAAGTGGTGTCTTGGAGCGCTGGGCGATGCTTGTCGCGAGGCCCATATCCTGTCGAATCCGAAAAGTAAAACCCCTGAGGTTAACTGATCTCTGTTTCGCTGACCTTCAGCATTAATGCGGTAGCAAATCCCCCTTCATAGTCCCTTTCGCATGGTGGTGACTTGCCAGGCAACGCGGCGGGAACGGGGTTGTTCATTGAGGACGACCAACAGCCACCGGTGCTATTGTTTATAACGGCCGCAAGTATGGCAGGGTTCAAACCAAGGCTTTGTCCGAGAAGCATGGCTTCGGCCACGACAATTTGTTCCACACCCAACACCAACTGGAGGACATGGCATGAAGAAAGCACATCCGCGGCATGATCAACTCACGTTATTGCAAATCTTGGCACCAAGACCTGAACCTGAAGGACCACAGTGGATGACGAGCTGGCCCATTTGCGAAAGGAAAACCTTTGACAAGGTGAAAGAATCTTCCGTTCCACCGACGAGGAAGGACAAAGTTGCAGCTTTAGCGCCAGTCACGCCTAATATTAGGGAATCAGAACTGACCGCCTGATCGATTTAGAGACTGCGTGCGCTCTTACCACCGGACACGGGAGCATCAACCATTCGGGCCCCTGTTGCTATCACGTCAGCCGCAACCTCCCGAGCGACGTCTACATCGAGAGTGGTGGAATCGATAAATATGGTATCTTTCGCAGAACCCGATGGGAGTCGACGAAGTGTAGGTATAATTCCCTCTGAATATACAGTGCGGACTTGGGGAGAGGACGGAAGCATAGTAACGACTGTACTAGATGCTCGGGTGGCTCTTTCAGATTGGGAAGTTGGATGAGATGAGTGACGTCCTCAGGCACGATGAGGGCTCACTCTTCAGGCGTGGAAGCAATTGAGATATTCGCACCCGGATACTGTCTAATGAAGTTTTTGCAAAATGAGTGTGCACTTTCAGGAATTGCATCACAGACGACGAAAGTGGCATCGGCTGATTGGACAAACTGCTTGGAAAACAGGTTGTTGGCCATCTCATAGCCCATGCGTCCCAGGCCGATGAAGCTCGTGCTATTTTTACGAGATGTGATGGTGTTCAAGGCTTGCATAAATTGTGTGGAGGACCGCATTGAGGACAAGATGTTGTGTGTTACATAATCACACATGCCTCACTGTTTACCCGGTAATGTTCCACACATCAACTCTACTACCATTGCAATTCCTCCTTAGGGGCTGCAACCTGATTGAGAAACTATTTATTGTCTTTCCTACCCTGTTCCGCTCCTCGCGGCTAGCATGGGCAGAATGAGGGCTTCATGAACTTAACCGTTCCATGATGATCCGACATCTTCACGGTGGTTTATCGTCCTTTGCTCTCCGATCAACCCTTAGTTGTTTGCTGGACTCATAAGTGGGTTAATCGACGTGTTCGTGTCGCTTAGTCTGCCTTATAGTTTCGACTCCACGGTATAACTCCGGCCTCAGTTGACTTTCTCTTCCCCCTCGATATGTTTTCGGATGATGATTCACCACCAACATATGAGCTGAATGAGTCCCTTCCCCTTCCCATTTACTCCTCACATGCGAGTAGTTCGGAATGCCTTCTACAACTCGAGGCTCCCCGCATAACAGGATGCCCTGGATGTGATTGGATATATGAAACAAAGCATATGAAGATTAATATGGGTTCTCGCATATGGGGTTTGGATGCACCAAGTTATGGGCTAGACGGCAGAGTAGAGGGCTTGGTCCAATTTGCTAGCGAGAAGGATCGCATAGAAACTGTCACAGCAACTGTACGTGAATTTCACTCAACACAATCA
>JASFDG010000039.1:22390-56003 GCA_036937095.1 Phaeolepiota aurea
GTCAAAAAGGGCTAGGTGATGCAACTTATGCCTAAAGTATAGTAAATCTCATAGAAATGGAGGCATTAATGTTTACTTTTATCATGCTGGCCGTGTGCCAATAGAACGTAACAAAGGGTGAGCGACACAACACATGACGAAGAAACTAAGTGATAAGATGTAACGTGCATATATAGGATTTGACAGGGAGACCGCAAGATCATAGAGGACCTTCATTTCCTCTTCACATTCCCATTGGGTTTACCACTCTTTCCGTTAGTTTTGGCAGGCAGCTTCTTCTTGGGTCGGTCATCGTCAGAGTCATCTCGACCACCCTCATTCCGTTTTTGATCAGCTAGAAGTTAAAAAGTGAGAAATGGTACAAGGTAGCTGTAGCCCTGAAATCACGAACCTTTTGCCGCCTTTTTCTCTAGTGTATCCCAATCATCACCTAGAGATTCATGCCTTAATAAATTTGAAGATGTCAGTCCAGAGAGGTTTACCTTCGTCACTATCATCTCCATCGAAGTCCGAGCCACTTTCATCACTTCCACTGGCGTCAGAGCCATCATAATCACTCTCCGCATCACTGCTAGCAGCTGAAACAAGGTCCTCTTCGTCAGCTTCGAATTCGGACTCGGAATCAGAGCCTTCGGAATGCTCGCTCTGCCGTCCCCATTAGTTTGGGAATCATAAAGGGTCGTTTTCTATACCTCTGCTCCACCTGCTCCACCAAGGAATGACCATCCCCCTTGTTGGAAGAACTCATGAGGGCTTTCGTTGATGTGCTTCATGATAGGACCCCAGTTCAGATTGACTGGGCCTTCACTCATCGGAATATCGACGGAGCTAGAACGCGTATCAGACTATCGGAACATTGACTGTATCCATTGGCACATACTCCAACCAGTTCTTGACGTCGTCCATCTGACCACTCTGTATAGAATTGATGTGCAGAGGCGTTTTGGTGAAGTCTTTGAAGATCAAGACAAGATCGAATTGTTTGAGGCCATATTGAACTCGCTCCAGCGACGCGATTTCAATATCAGCCAAGGTCACAACAAGGAAAGGAGGATCTGTCAGATGAACGAGGGACTCAGTAGTAGGCTGCAGCCGAGCACTCGTTCGGAAGGGTACGCCCTCGAATGATAACTCCCTGAAAGGGATATCGAGCTCGAGGGTTTCACCATTCTAGAGGACACTCAGGAGGAGAAAGGCCATGTATATTGAAACTCACAGATGCTGATGCCGCCTCAGCAATCTTCTCAGCGAAAGCTTTTATTTCCTTATTGAGCATCGCCCTGCGCTTTCTCTCTTGCTGTTCCATTTCAATTTCATCCTCGTCACCATATCGATGTTTTCGTTTTCGGTTCCCAGTTTCATCGAATTGAACATCCGTCGCTTCGCGGAAGAATTGGACATCCTAACTGGGTCAGAAATGAAGACGTAAACCCTTTCAAAAACACTCACAGACGTCTTCTTCTTGCCAATCATAATCGGCGCCTTAAGATGAAGGTGTACAATGACAAGGAGTTCATGATCACATGGCTGGAAAAACAAGTGCTTGACATTGCTGAAAAGGATGTCTGTCATGAAAAATTGATTGGCAAGCACCCTTAAGGATAATAGATGGTCATGGTTACCGATCTTTTGTGAGCCAAGTGGTGATTGGTACCTCACACCGTTCTGGTGAATTTCTACCTCGCCAGGCAGCCGTTTTCCGTCAAGGGCTGGTCTGACAAACGCCTCTGACATCTTCACAGGCCGCCGGCCTTTTAGCTCAATGAGGGTCCCCTGCTCTACGACATCAGCCATCTCCTTCTTCTGTTGTTCTCGCTTATTAGCCTCTTTTTTCAGGTCGGTAATCTGTTTGTAAATGTTGTCGAAGCGGTGACCATCGGGTGAACGATATGAGACTGATCGAATGAACGTTGCTTCTGGATCTTCGAAAGGCTATGAGGAAATTAGAAACAGAGCGATCATAACTGAACAATTGGCCTACTGTGTCTTCCTTCTTTCCCGCTAATTGTCCTGGAGTTTGGAAATTGATACGGAGGTGTGTGAATTCGCCTTCGTCACTCTTGCTCGCGTTCTTAATGGTGTTAATGTGAAAGGGCACTGCAAACCCATGGATTGGTAAAATGACTGTTTGAGCTTTGCGATCCACGTGAATCTATTGGGCAGGATAGCATTAACAGTGATGAGTCTTTATTGGCATGACGAAAACCACCACTTACCCGCAATTTATCAACTTCAGCTGGAAGTGCCCCTTCACCTTTGTAACTTTGAAATTTCTTCCACCCTTTGCCCTCCTTGCCGCTTGTTCCGCCGCCATCCTCCGAATATCTTTGAAGACCTTCCGATTGCAGCTTCTCATGGATTTCACGTTGATGTTCAGCCAATTTCGCGGCAGCCGTCAGGTGAACCTCATCCTGAGCGGCTCGCCTTGTTTGGTTCCTAAGGACTTTACCACCAACCGTCTTAGTCTTTGCCGGTGATCCATTATGCTTGGGCAAAGCTGGTGGTTTCTTTTCACTTTTCTTGGGTTTTTCATCTTCGCTTTCAGGAGTGAGGAAAAACAAGGTGTCCTTCGTCGACTTCGTCCCTTCGGTGAGTAAAATTGATTTGTCAGATCCAACTTTGACCGTATCAACGAGCTGAAGTGAATATCTAGGTGCAATTCTTACGGTGAAGCCTAGGGAAAGAGGAGATTCACACTTACTTTTGACTAGTGTTGTCTACAAGATCCGTGAAACCAAGAACAAGGTTGAAGGTCATGTCCTTCTTTAAGATATGAGTGTTTTTCGTCGACAGAAGATACGCAGCGTCGCGGAATTCAATCCCAGTCTGTGAATTATTCAATATATATCCAGATGTCGAGACCACTGGGGCATACCCCGAAGCCGATATTCTTTACGAAATGTTTCTCCAGCTCTGGCATCTTTTCTTTGACAAAAGACAAGGCATGTTGGTAGACATCTCGAGCAGAGACACCATCCTTCAGGATAGACAGCAACTCCAATTGGAGTGACAGGAGCAAGTTATACTGCACCTCCTGTTTCTATAATGCGCCACCGTTAATACAGGCCCTTCTACACCGGTCAATACAGGTTGGCATACCGGCGTAGGGTCCACGATAAATGTTCTTCCCACATTCGTGCAATATGTCTTATACCGCATTCCAAAAGAAACCAGCAATACACCCTTATGTGCAATGTTATCGTCACTGGACTCTGTTGTATAGCGTAGATCATATCCAGTTTTGCTGGATCGGGAGATGATTATGGGTGGGTAGCAAAATTCAACCAATTGCCAATCAATCTAGTTGTCGTACGCTGATCAGCTTGGCTCTGGAGTGATGAACTGTCTCTTACATCGTTCAGTCCTTTGCCCTTGCACCATACCTTCATATCCGGGCCTTTTGCAGAACTGCCTTCTCCTGATCCCAGACGGGCCTCAATTTGGGCTGCAAACATATCATGGGTAATCTTGGCTTCTTTATCAAGAATCGACTCCAGCTTGGGGGCCACATGGTATTTCAAGAGGGTAGAAGTAAGCGCAGCGGCTATTTGCGTGCTTCTCTAGAGGAAATTGTCTTTATCAGACACAATCAAGGCTTAGCTGCAACAAACGCACCAGCTCTTCGTCGTCTTTAACAGCCATGAATGCAGACACGGCGGGTGCCATATCAACAACTTCTGGTTTGTGACTCGAATCTGCAACAATTTTATCCCATTCTGCCACCAGCTTCCCTGTGTGTGTTTCCTTCACTAAGGTGGCGGCATGAGATGATTTTCTGTAATGCTCCAGAAATCGGGAAAGCGAGTCATTCGAAACATCTTTTCCTTTGGCCTGGGCGAATATTTCAACAGGGATACCACCGGCCGATTTTTCAATTTGGGAGAGAATCTTGGCTATCGACGCTGTGCGTCAAGAAATTCGACATGGATATGCTTGTAGGCTTTACCTTTTGAGGCTGAACACAATATTGATATCTTGTCCTTTTGGAATAAGAAAAGCGTGGAAGGGAATTCATAGCCAAGCAGCCATTGCTAGAGGAAGACAGATCAGCAGGCGCCCCAGAGGCATCCTTCTGGTGAGTATGCGGAATAGCTAACCTGCAAACACGACCCCTTGCGCATTGGTTCATCATCTGAAGCTGGATCGCCAGCTACCAAAAGCAATGCATCTACATCCGCTACGGAACTAAAATCATCGTTTTTGCTGGCATTCTAGACAGATAAAGAAATAACGTATTGAGCTGTATATTTTAGCAACAATTTCATGAGCACCCACATTCCAGTAATTGTAAATCCGCTTGACGCGAGCGTTGAAGACGGCTTTATTCAGCTCAACTAGCATGAGGCGCAGCAAAACCAAGGCAGAGAGAACAGGTTGCGGCAGAACGCGTCAATGACAGTGAGAGACTCGGACGCGCCAGATTGGGTACTAAGCGGAGTTTGAACGAGCTACATTAATGGTGGTCGACCCTTCTCAGTCAAGTTTTTGACTGCCATGGCAATGTATATACATCTCCCCATATTCAAGTGTTAATATCCTTGTATCATATCAAAAGATGTAATTTTTTACATCAACGACTATAGGATGGCCACCATATATCGCGGCGTTCACAGATACCCTTACTTGGCCGAGTTCGAAGCCATGCCCTTCATGGATATGGCTGCCTCGTTTATATCAACTGATGACCCGAGCTAAGCATAAAGGAACAGAACGAACCCGAAGACATGCAACCGACAGGAAGTCAAAGTTTCAAGCCTTCTCGCCAAATACGGGCACCCTGCATGTTTCCCTTTTCGCGTCAAATCCAGTTTCATCTGTGGGGGCGTATGTGTGAGGAGTATTTCAGTGGAATCGGGAATGCGTTTGTATATTTCTTCATCAGAGATCCATTAGAACATCTGCCTTTTAAAATCCCACTGCCGTCAGGAAATATGGCTTACCAAGAGCTTCCTCTCGTGTAGAATATTGAAAGGCGCCCTTTGCATACTTCGGCGCAGCCTAAAAAATTTCCATGAAATTAGAACGTCTATGAAGCCAAGTTGTTGAATCCCCACAGGAGAGCCATAAATCAGCCATGTCTTCCCACTCTCGACGGTAATAGCCCTCTGCTCATGTTCCAGATAATATATCCTTGAATCCTCCATAACACTACTCCTCATGAAAGCTCTCGCAGCTTCTCGCTCAGCAGTTTCCTTATCACGACAAGCGTCACAAACATTGCCTCCTGGTGCTTATAGGCTTACCGTTGAATCATCTGCCATACCATCCAACCGAGGATCCAAGCATAGCTATTCAATATAAGAGTCAGCACAAGCCTGCACAGTGAGGAAATGGCACCCATAGTTACATCATGGTTGCCTGCAATGATTCTGAAACAGGAAAGGGTGATGAGCCTGGACGCCGCAACATATCACTCTTAGATGTTCAAAAGTTCACATTTTGAATGGGTGCTCGAGGGTTCGCATCCACCTCAATGTTTTCTGGACCTGCTTTGGGTACCCCCGGCTGCTGAGATCGCCTGCATGAAGCAGAACATCACCAGCAGGAACGAACAATGAATTGAGCGAATGCGTATCTGATATGCACACAAAACGTGTCCATTCATTCCCTGGATGAGGTAGTAGGGAAGCTTTATCAGGAATCACATATGCTCTGTAGAGAGATGTGGAAGATTGACAGTCATCCATCGTGTGAAGGTTTAATGTGTATGTTTTGACACAACCTGGTTAAGTCAGACGGAGTCCTCGTCCACAGAAGGAAATGTAAGATCCTTGAGTATAAACACTGTCTCTTCCACACGTATGCCCAGAATGACCAACTTCATTTGTTTATCTTCCCACTCCTTCAATACATCCCGCTCCATGCGAGTCAGCAAACGCTCATCCTGACTGACATCACTGCGCTGCTGTTTTTCAAGGACTACCCTGACTTCGTTTTCTTCCTCTTCCGCTCGACATCGCATACTTACGTTGAAGAGGGTCTTGTATACATCGCCTAGCATGACTGAATATGCCTTTTGAAGGTCAACATACCTAGGACGAAGTCAAGGTTCTAGACGGGATCGTTACTCTTATGACATACCACAAGTAAAATGTTCGTGTAGGATTCCGATCCGCGCTTCTGGGCACCTCTTGGGTGCTTATCAGAGAGTCAGCAGCTAGAGCCGCCAGCAAAGGTCGGACATCTTTGGCTGCCATCATGACCACCTTTGAAATCTTTGACAGAATTAATCAGGATTCTCGTGACAATTCAATATCCCTCACTTGTTTTTCATCCATTTTCCCCACATCCATCAAAAGGCGTAGTATGCGGACCCCCTCTGCACCATGTTTCTCCCTAGCTACCGACTCCAACACACGGCGCCGCAATCGTCGACCGATGACCTCGAACTCAACTTGAATTTTTGAAGAACTGAATGAAACAAACGATGATGACTTTCCTGTAGGAGTAGGATTATCGGCAGATGACAGCAGGCCAAGGTAATCCTTCACGCAAGTAGCATTGGAAACCTTTTTGGCAGCATGCACGAGCCCGGCCGACAGGTTAGCTTCGTCCGAGAGCTGCATGATAATATTCGCAACGGAGATAGGTTCTGGACAGAGAATGACGCTCAAGTAGTGCTGCAGTTGGTAATTACTTACCAGAGCGGGTATCCAGAACACTTAATTGACTAGGCTCCGTTACACGCATAGCCGCACGTATAACGAGGCCTGCCCCATCATTGAATCTTTCCCTTGCAGTGTTTGCAAGAAGCTTTGACACGAAATCAGTTGATATACTTGCTTGATTCAAGAGTGCCAACCGTATTGCGAATATGGATGTTGAACTTCTCGTAATTGACTCGAAAATAGACGGTTGGCTAAAATGAAAATGAACCCGATTGAGAAAGGATATCAGCTAAGGAAAATGGATGTCTTACATCAACGGTATCTTGTTCATCAGACACCTGTTTTCTCTGACAGAGGCCTTAGGTTCAATCTTCATATACTAAATAAAAGGTAATGCTACCTTGTTAGGTCTGGCAATTGGATCTTTTGCTTTCCGTTTCTGAAATGGGCTAATTCGTCAGTGGCTCTGCTCTTTGAACCATATAGAAACTCACCATGCCGACTTTCTCTGCCTCTTCTTCTTCTCGTTTTAGCCTTGCATCAGCAATTTCCTTTGCGTGGCGTAGTTCCTTCGCTGTTGGGAACCCGAAAATTCTGGCCCTTTCTTCGGCCTCATACTTCATACGGTTATCACGAGGAGAGACGTGCGATAGAATGGTTGACGGTTTGAGATAGGTTTTGGTAATAAGGTTCTGCAAAGTTTGACCATACATCGCAAGTTCTGGGGCCCAAATCAGCGAGAAAATGGGACAAAGATTGGTCCTCCATACGCTTGGAATCGTGTATTGCGAGGAGGGAGAATATCTCTGGTGAACGAAGTTTGCCATGATCCAGAATGATTTGAACTATATCTGCAGCCTGTCCAACCATAAATCTAATTTTTCCCCCAGGGATTGACCTGAATCATACCGCCTTGCCATATAACCACTCTGCTTGCCACACGAACTTACCAAACCTCAATCGCACAAGACATTCATTAGTATTCACTTCCAATACCTCGCCTTCATCCTCTGTTTTTGCGTGCCACAATATATTGTGTTGCACAAGCACGAGAATTGCGGCTCGTACAATACGCGGCTTCAAAGATGTAAATCGAATAATGTGGGAGATTGGAAGTCGACCACGGGTGAGTAAAGCAGAGGCAATTTTCTACGTTCAGCGTCAAGATTTTGAAGACATTGATATGTGCGATCCTCACCGCCGTCAAAGGGCCGAAATGAGTGTGTATGATCTCAACACAAAGTCGAGCGGTATGAGCATCGGCCATTCCACAATAGATGAGGATGTGAACCAACCGTGTTGGCAAATTATTAATTAATGACGACTGTTGGGAATTGTAAGTAGTATGTAAAATTATGTATTTTGACTTTTTCTTATACATTCCTCATATCGGGTGCACCCAAAAAAATTCATACATGTAGGAAATAAGGTATTCTACCAGAATCAGAAAGAAATGGGACATCAATGAAAGAGAATTGACACTGATTATACACATTTTCAAAGAGGGTGTGGCAACAGTATTTGTTCAAAAGACCCTTTTGAACATTGGGATTCCACTTGGGGGTGCCTAATCGAGCAAGATGTGAGGTGATATGTCTTGAGCCAGCCCCGCATCAAAGGGAATATGCCTCAGAACGTGACAATCCACAGACAGATTACTCATGACTGATGGATTTGTGTATCTCATCTTTTGGCACCGACCAGAAAATCTTAAAAATTCACAGTACACTCAAATCGTATAGAACCATGTACTTGCCAAGTTAGAGAAAGGATTGCCTCAGAACCTTAAGCAGGATGACCAGAAAGGTGATCTGTTTACAATTCCCGACATGGCATAGCACATGCTTTTGTCATTGCAAGTACATGTAAATCACTGGTCCCAAGGTTTGAACTTGCCCACCATGCCCCAAGTCCCTTCAAATAGTATCCTTCATTGCCATTGATGTGGTTCGCGCTGTTGATTAGTTAATCGTATCAAAAAAGAACATGCATATAGTGCATTGGGGGGAAAAGAATTGAAGAAAACAACTTAGCCTGCACAGAGCGAAACGATGGTTAGTGAACAATATTTATCTTGGTGTTGATGCTTGGGTGGGTATCGAGAATGCGGTTGCGAGTGCGGATGCGAATTAAGAACCATCAGGCGAGAGGCAGAACGGGCATGCACAGGGAATCTGTTTATCCAACCCTTGCCCGTTTTATATCTGAGAGTCGCGTCATTTCACGATGCATGAAGATCGGAGCTGACATAAACATGTTATGCTTACTTTGTGGCCTCGAGTGCGATGACCATGTATCCCCATCATCATCAAGCTCTTCATCAAATTCATTGAAGCTCCTTTTTGACGTTTTGCTGGATAGTGTTACAGAGCTGCCATTGGATGGTGACTCATGCTCAAAATCAGCATCCCATGTAGGATCAGGATCGCCTTCTCCATCAGGATCATCCCCCCAGTCATCTTCATCGTATACACCCTCATTAGTAAATACTTGCTGCTCAGTATCTGTGGTGCTTGTGGTCAGAAAAAGTAGATATTTAAGGGTTTTGACAAACTTGATATTTGTTCTGAGAGTTCCTCTAGGTCCGTTTGAGTCGGTGCATTTTCGAGATCCAAGTGTGACCTATTTGATAAACCAGATCGTAAAGGCTGGTGGTGTTCATCAGTCTGTTCCATAATCGGCAGAGAGCCTGACGCCTTTAGATTTGCTTCATGCTCTTCTGTAGAGCAAGGAATGAGCTTTACCAAACAAAAAAAGGGGGAGGACAAATAGTCACCCTGACAATGGCTCTCGCCAGACGTTGTGGGCAATGGGGATTCAGATCGGCATGGTGAAGGAAGGTCCTGAACACGTCCGTCACTTGGTAGGTGAATACTACGACCGTTGCCGCCGTCGCAATCACTGCTTTGTGCTTCTACGTTGTCCTCAACGGTGTCACCTTCGCCATGCGTGACCACAGCAGACTGTCCCGAATCGAAAGCCTCTGTATTGTCGAAATCCTCCTCGGTTACTGGATAAGCATCACCGTCAAGGTTTTCAACAGCAAGGGGCTGTTCTAAATCATTGATATCGTTTCCACTGCTGGGATGGGCTTCGGTGACAGCAACTTCCGTTTTGTCGTCTGAGAGATCGCTAGATGGCGTTGACTCCACAACAGCACCTAAGCTATGGGTATCGGAGCTTAAGTTTTCAAGATTTCCTGGCCTGTCTACAGCCTCGAGATCTTTCCCCACTTCTGGTATTGGGCCTTGTTCCTCTTCAGCATCTTCTTCGGGGTCTTGCCGGGCATCAGTACCTGCTTCGTTATCTTCATCAGGTTCACAGGTACCTTCTTGGTTAACCTGTTCGCTATGTTCTATTGGAATTTCTCGCTCCGGCCCAGTGTCATGCTGTTCGTCAGCCACTTGGGGCTGGGTTTCGAGACTATCTGTGCACATCCTTCAGTACAACAAATGATTATTGAAGATAAGGAACAAACCTTGTTCAGTCAGGGGACCTCCGGTGCTGCCATTTGTTTGTTGTATACCGAGACGTGTTACTTGTTCTTGAAGCATATGATATCTGACAATGAACCGCGGAACGGTGGCGCGTAGACTCAGACGAAGAGGACCGGACAAACCAGACCCATCGTGTAGGACATTGAGATCATGGAGTGATACTTCACGTGAATATATATTATCCTAGATGGCAGGAGGATCAGTGAACTGGCTATTGTCATAAGGTTGGGGTTTTACCTCTGTAATTGAAAGTTCTAGGTCATAAGCATCCACAACAAGCTCTCCATCGATAAAGTCAGGCAATCTAGCTAAGTATTCCTCTTGATGCAAAGCTTCAAAAACACTGGATAGTGGTTCATAATAAAGAGTCGGTAGATGTTGCAACAAAATCTGGGGTTGAGGTGTAGATTCGGGCTCGGGAGTGTCTCGAGAGGTGTTCAGAAGTTCGTTGAAAAGGGTTATCTGCTCTTGATCGTTCGTGGATAGTAGGAGGAGGACAGCCGGAGGGGGGTCAATATAGACACCTTCGGATATTTCGTGAGGATCCCCAGTAGAAACAGCCGAATTCGCCTCCTGGCTGTCCTGCCCAACCCTACCGTGGTTTGCGCTCTCGTCCGGTAAGGGTTGAACCAAACGTCCAACAGACTCATCCTCAATAGCATTATCCTTCAAAATGGCTGGTGATACCGGGTCATGACTGACATCGGCCCCTCGGACTTCTGTATCAGCGGCTGCCGTGCTTGTCTCAGGCACCGAGAAGTCTGACGCTTCCTTGACATATGTATCCTCATTATCATTTGCGGTGTGCCCTTCACTAGATGATGTTGTAAATACTGCTGGGTCGGGAACCTGGGTTTCTAAGAGCTCAGTATAAACGGGGGATGTCGGAGTGAGGACGAGTGCTTCGCTAGACAGTAATTGTTGCGACTGGTGAGGCAGGAGAACGTCGAGTTCGACTGGGGAATGGTGTAATTGAGGTATAGAGGGTGGCAGTAGTGAATGTCGAGTTTCTGGTGTTGCATCGACAGAACCCGTCCCACTAAAAGCAGCATCGACGGCGAGAGCTGGAGAATGTACTGCTGATGCATCATATACCTCCACATCCTGCGCCTCGGCTCCGCCGAATTCATCATCAGCCATCTCATATTCTGTGCCCTGATCTTCATACAAATCCATGTCGACCTCTACACTGACATCTGAACCTGGTAGGGCCTGTTTTTGCGCAAAAAAGGGATGGCCGTCGTCCTCCATATGACCTCCTTCATCATGGAGCCACACCTCAGAAGACGAGGGCTTCATATCAATGTCAGTCTGATATTCAATCATTTGAGTATCGTATGTCTCCAGCATTGTTGCGGACATGCGAAAGCCAAGATGGGGAAAGTAAAAGTGGAGAGGAGAGCGCAGCTCGTTACGTAATGCCCTGACTCATGCAGGAACTCTTGTACCGTTACGCAAACAAGTATATACATCACGTTACTCTGACGTAACGGCGTCCTCCAACATCCGAGTCAACGCCACGACCAGGCAGAAAGAAAAGGAAGAATTTATCATGGCAGTGGCTACGGTCCATGCGGCGGACACGGAATATCTCGTTAGGCAGTCCATGAACACCGGGTATAATTGGGCTTCACTCTTGACTCCGCCAGCATACACCATCTTTGTTCTAACAAGACGAGGTCGCAGTGCATTCACCATCAACCGTCTATTGCGAGCGACGTGGATTGGCGGAATATCAGGTACATCTCTCTCAAGAGATATTATATGCATTAATTCTGAGCCTAGGAACCGTCGCAAGTGGTGGGTTCGCATATGTGCGGTATGCGTACTCCAGCCAAGACTTTGTTCGTGCTAGGCGAATAGAAACAGCGTACGACGTCAGCCTTCAATTTTCGACTCATTTCTCGTCCCTTATTCTCTTATAGACCGATCGTGTCCGAGCGCAAGATCATGCTATGATTGGAACGGTGATCATGGGTGTCCTAACACCAGCCCTCCTCTGGAAGCGCGCCTCTGTTGTCAACCGTGCGTGTCTCGCTCGTATCGTGATACGCCAACTCACACACCATGTCAGTCGTCCTGGGTGGCGCAGGCCTTGGGAGCTCAATAGGTCTACTCATGCATTATGGGCGATCTCTGTCAGGAGACCCCCCAGAAAAGGTTGAAGTTGTCCTGCCCGTTCCCGAATAGCAGGAGCTGCATCATCGTTGACAAACCCTTCCAACCCTCATTTTCAAATGTCTTCTACGAGCAATAATAGTCCCAAGGCGTGTCATATCAACCTTCCTATAACTAACTAAAGGAGATATGACTGATATGTCCTATGATCCAGCCCTATTTTCGACCAGCGTCATGTAACCTGCCATCGATCTGTGGAGAAATGACCAATAAATCGCCATCCTCGTGTTCTTGGAAAATGCTCCCCCTCCCCTTTCTCGCATTCTGTCCATCGAACACGTCGACTGAACTCATATGCTCTCTTGCACAAACATCTAAATGGTTTCGATAGTGCCTTTTTGATCTCGCCAGAGTTTTCGTGATCGCGTTTCTCCAATGTTCCACAGCCTTCGATGTCGCATGATGTTCCTCTTGCAGCCTACTTTGCTCCTCGGCAATAGTGGCTCTCGTCTGGGGATGTAAGCTATCTGACTTAGATTGGTCTTTGAGGCGAATCATCTTATTCACGAAGTGGGACCCTAACACGGATGCAAGGATGAATATTGGGTATTTTAGTGGCACTATGAACTCACCTAAGAGATACTTGCGAACAATGACACTCATGAGCTGCCCATTTTCGTCGTCTATAAGGTATTTCTGGTTTTTCATCATAGTGAAACCGTCATGCCCCTCCGCCATGTATTTTCTTGTCACAATTTTGTATTTTTTTTGGCCTGCTTCTCTCTCGACCACCGCCCCAGTCCCTTCTGCAGCATCAGCGTCTACATGAGCATTAGCAAGCCAAACCCCCAATACACGATTTCCTGGCTCTCTTCTCGAGTCCCATGACACCATAAGACCGGCGATGACAGGGAATCGGCTAGATCCCTTATAATGAGCATCTGTGCAGTTCTCGAATCGCATGTGTAAGATTACCCTTCTTGTGCTGGCCACTTGGAAAGTGAGACTTCAAGGATATCCCAAATGGATGCTCCGTCGAGTTCAATCACAACCACGGGGTCTTCAAACGGTAAAATCTCGAGAATATCGCCAAGCTTGATGAAGCCTGACGATGGTCAATTAGAAAATATGCAAACTTGACCGTTGGGTTTTCCTTTGCACCTGGACCGTAAATAGAATCTCCTCTGAGCGTACCAGCACAGATAATGACACCATCAGCTCCCCCACAGCCCTTCATGCACAAGGCATCATCGAATGCATGTTGAATAATGTCAGCAAACCAGTTTGCCGCTGGCGACTGGCATGGGGTACTCAGCGAGAATGATTGAAGAGAGTATGATGGCAGACCTCGGAGGTGCGGATGAGTTGGGACCGAATATCTAGGGCAACCGTGGATTTGCATACAGGGGCTTTTAATGTCGAGGACACAGAAGAAAGTAATTTCTTCAACAATTCTTTCATAGTGCCGGAACTTCTGTAATTTGACTGGACAGTGTGTCGCTTACCTGCATATCAATCAGCATTGACCTATTGCAGCATCAGCTAAATAAGACAGAATGACCTACCCGTGATCCTTTTGATGATTTTATTTCGAATGCTACCTGCAGGGGTCGCTTCGAGTTCAAGAATCACCTCGCTTAAATCGCGGAAATCAGTGCCACTCTTAAGGGCCAATACATCACCATGATCAAGCTCAGCACCAAGGACAACCTCGTTGATGTTGTGCCCCTCCCATGAGTCAACCCCCTTGCTGACATAGTACAGGTGATCATGGCCACCCAGGATAATGTCCACTCCATGTTCATTGTTTATCGGTCTCTTTGCCTGTTCTGCAGGGGAGAGTGCTAAAAGTTCCCTCGCGAGCGTAATGTCCTATGGCCCAGAATACGTAAGTTGCTGATTGTGTCAACCCAAAAGACAAGGGGTTACGTTGGGTATTCTAGATTGCTTCAGTATAGCTCAGCTGGCTGACATGTTCGAATTCAATACCTCGAATGCGTGAGGGCGATTATCACGTCACAATGATATTCACCATTGGGGTCCCGAAGGCGTTTTGAAAGCTTAAATCCGGTGTCCTTCATAGGTTTATACTCAAAGTCGGAAGGCCATGATGCTATAGTAGCAATCCATTCCCTGGAATCGTTATATTGCTCATTGCGTTGGGACATGAAAAGGATTCCCTACTTTTCAATTAATCCGATGATTCCAATACGGATTCCGCACCGTTCTAGTACTACAAACTCTTTCAGATGCACAGGGACAGTCGATGTCGTCCGATCTACGATGTTGCTCAGGACCCACGGCTATCCATTAAATCTGGGGTCAGCAACGCCCTTTGGCTGATCATAGATTTCGCACAAATTTCGTGTCCTGTACCAACTTGGAAAGATGAGGATATCCTGAACTCAAGATGATTAATGTTTCAGCGATTCTACCCCTTTTCGGCGCACCAAAGTCGAAGTCATGATTCCCTGAGGGCCTACCGAGTAAGAACCAACAGCCACGAGTTAGAATTGTGATGTTACCTGTAAGGGCAATATCTGGAGCAAGTTCGTTTATGACAGGCACCTAATGCAGATGGCACTCAGCATGTGAAGCGCCGATGCGTGTTAGTCGCCTCACAAGATGGCTTCCTCGAGTAACAGAGCTCTCCACAGACGGTGAAAATAGATCCCCAGAGAACAGGACAAGGCCTTCGCTTGTCCCATTCGAGGTAGGCCAGTCATTCCGCAGATCTTCCAGGAGAGCAGAGAACTGGGTCACATCAATCGTCTCCTTAGATGGTGGAGATAGCTTCTGTGGAGCGATACGATAAACATCGTTGAAATGGAGAATAGGAAGAGTGATCATCGCTTTAAGAATCTTTCTGCGTTGTGATATCGATTGACGCGTCTGGGTACTAGCAGGGATGGGTACATATGGATAAACAACTGATGCTACTGTCACTTTGTCCTGGTGGTTACTAGTACAAAAAATAATGTTCGACAGGATTATTCAAAAATCAGGACCTGCCACCTGAGGAACGGTGGAACGCAACTGCGGTCGTACGACGCTCAGACTGCTGTAAATGTAGCAGGTGTCTGGGTTACAAAAAATCAACAATCGTAACAGATCAAACTCACTGAATGAAGTGATCTAGACTTAGGACAACTAGGGTTAGAATGGCTGTAACTCTGGCTGGGAAGCAAGATTGAGAAATTATTGCGAGGTCCCGTCCTTAAGACAATTTTCTTGGAGAAAGATCCATCCAGGGGAGTATCCTGTTCTCGCTGCTGGTACAACAAATAAACCATTTTCCCACCCTGTTTCCACTTTTCTCGGATCTCAGCGAACCCTAGGGAGCGCATTAGATTCCTGAGGTGAGAAAAGTCGAGGTATCTTGAATTTGCGACGCATGGAAGAGGGAGCTACAGGTATTCCCGAACGTTTAATGGGCTGCCTGATGTAAATGTCGTGGTACTCACAACAAGGAAAAGGTATCCATCAGGTATCAAAAAACTATGGGCTAACTGCAGCATACGACCTAAGGGGGGCGTAAGCTGATATGCACGTTGGGAGGTGGCATCCTTCACCTCTATCATTTGCGTCTGGTACGAAATTCACGACAAGGCTGAGGCTAATGACTCCCCACAGGCGACGGTTCTCTTCCTCGCTCATTAACAGGAAATCTTGTTGTCTGATGGATGGATGGCGTGCCCGCAGGTCAATGGGCGTTGCGTTTACCCATTCAGTGCAAGACTTGTAGTTGTCAGGCTTGAGCGCGCCTACTTCGAGAAGCCTGTTGTTGAGAGTGGTCGTATCACTCTCTGAATTGGGCGAAGCTTCCATACCTAAGCTTTTGGGTATCGGGGGTACCAATGTGGTGCCGCTTTGACAGGTGAAGCTCTTTGAGCCATCCAATCAACACTTTTTCACTTCCTCCTCCCCTGTCCTCTCCTTGTCCCACCACCGATATTCGTTGATAACATCCAAGACCACCAAGGCTTTCAATCTCTTGATCGATTTCCCCTAGCTCATCTCTGGTTTTCGCATCATCTGGCTGAATTCTTTGAAGCTGAGCCTGTCGCTTTAGGAGCACATGGAACCGGCGAATAAAGGTTCTACTAGACTGGGAAGTGTATGACGAAGTAGACGGGGCATCTGTGCAAACGATTGGTGCTTTTCTTTTTCGTGCCTTGGGCATCTTGAGAGTTGTGGTCACTTGAGTGACAAACAAGGAATTGCTCATGACGGCTCTTTGCGACTCGTGACTTACATACCGAATCTTTTTCTTTTTTCTTTACTACCTACCTAAAAGTATTTCGCCAGCAGCCACAGAGCAGAATCAGCAGAGCAAGAAACTTATAGGTTACAGTTGGAAAGACGAACACGAATATTGCAGAAATGGGAAGAAAACTATAGATGTGAATGGTTGGATTGGAAGTAAAGCATGTATTTGATTTAAGAACACTCCTGCAAATCATGCGGATGGTTCGTTGTCAAAAGAAAGTGAAAGAAAACTGGGTGGCGGACAGATGAATTTTTGGAACACTGTTACAGAATTCGAGAGGGATTCATATCAAACGAAGCCTCCGCCACCTCGCTTCGCGTCAATTCTCTTGAAGCGCTCGTCTTCTTGACGCTGTGCAATAATTGTATAAGGCGTTCGACGAGAAGGAATGTGGTAGTAATTACCTTCTTTATAACGCAGAGGGTAGCCAGGAGAAGACAGAGAACAACTGCCATGAATCCATAAACCTTTCAATTTTCGGGTAAGTGCATGCAGAATTAACTTCGCAACAACTGCAGTTTTTTTCTTACAGTGCTATAAGTCAAGGGGCACGGGTTTAGTATCGGTGGAAGGTGAAGAATGCGGCAACTTACGTGAAGATGTTGTTTAAAGTCATGTCAGCAAAATCTGTGATGGGGGTTACACAGAAGTTACTTGTGACGCTTGCTTGAAGGCCAGAAATGAAGTCTAGGCTGGCACAAAAGGACCCTCCAACCTCTGCCACGTCTGTTCCATTGAAATAGCCGCAGCATTTGAGCTGAACAGACATAAACTGTGAGATATTTGGGTTGAGTTGTACCGGGCTCACCTTATCCTGAAGCATAATCCGGGTCGCAGGAGTGGCTTGGCGCCATAGATCGTGGAAGTTGGCCCGTTCTTGGAGAGTAAAGTACCAGACAAAAGTGCCGATTATGACAATACCGATAGCGTCTATAAGTAGAGCGTAATTGAGGATAACAAGCCCGACTGTGACATGATTCCCTTGCAAGATAGCCCCAATGGAGATGACGAAAGTGACTAATAGAGCAATCCCTAACACAGTCCCAGCTGCCCAGATAATGATGAGTGAGTACCTAGATAAGGGATCAAAAGGTCTAGGACATACTGGTCAGGTCAGTGGAAGAAATAACCATGTTCATGAGCATGCTGGGTGCTCTCCAGACAATCGACAATGCTAATGCAACCGCCCCCGCAGCAAGAAGGAGAAAGTCCAGGACGGCCCAGGCGGCCATTAACTTTCTGGAAACCATTGTCGATGATGCTAAAATGAACGTTGGTCAAAATATGATACACCATAGCGATGGCGACGCACATTTTGCCGATAGCGAGGTGTTGGAATTCGGAGGTTACGACTCTCACAGAGAGAAATGGAGATGGAGAAAAAGAAAGGCAATACAGAGGTGGCTGCACCAATTGAGAGGAAGAAAGGAAAACAAAAAGACGTTCAACGTCGTGCGCTTGCGCTAAAGACAAAGAGAAGGTAAGAAATAACGAAGACGTGGGAGGATAAAGCAACTGAGCTGACCGAGTAACCGTTGCTTATTGCTTGGAGATCTGATGTACTTACAAGGTCGAGACTCACTGTTAGGGACATCAATTAAGCATGCGATGTGTGCATCAAACTCTGTTGACGGTTGTTATGACAATTTTAACAGGGTCATATGCTATGTGGAGGCTTGTCTAGTCGGACTTGGGTATTTATCGACCATACCCCTTGTAAGATGCCTGAAGCTATGGATTATTGTTATGGGTTATGAAAGTCAACTTTTGGTGCAAAATGATGATTTATGGGCGATTGTGATTCATAAGGAGCATGGGCAGCTGCATCTCAGTAGACATGTTGGAAGAATGGATCAACAATTTTGAGCAGCTTTCTGCGTTTTTCATCAACGGCCAGCTGTGGGTAGAACCCTCTCATCATTTGTATCTTCTTTAATAGCTCTCCGGGTTGTGAGTCAGCGTTCGTCAGTGTCAGTGGCGCACAGCCTGTCACACAACCTGTCACGCAGAATATAAGCGGTGCTTGGAACACCCTTCACATATTTCTCTTCTACCACATTGCACATTATCTTTATACTCCCCTCCACCCCTAATATCACATTCTACCATGAGCGACGAATGGGATTCTAAGACTATCATTGGCTTCAAGAGGCAGACTGCCAAGGTCACAAAGAGAGACTCTGAACTCAATGGTCTGTCCATATTTCCCTGCTGCTCGAGTTGTCGATGCTAATTCCTCTTGGTACAGCTGTAAGGAAATATAGGTTACGTACATGTATGAATGTGTAGCTGAATGCGGCTTGCAGGCTCGTCGGACAGGCGCTGTTGTAGCCACCGACAAGAAGCTGACCTCGGGCTCAAACAAAGCCCATCAAGGTAACTATCAATCGTAATTCTCCTTTGTCTTACTCACCTGTATCTCTACTAGGTACAGATCATCAACGCATAGCCAAGCTCGATCGGGAAAATGAGGTTGCTCCTCCTCCCAAGATTGCTCCTTCCGTTGGTCGCGTGCGTAATGTACCTTTACGTTTTGACTGGCTTACTGATATAGAGGTATTAGGCCATCCAAACCGCCCGCATGGAACGCAAGTTATCTCAAAAGGAGGTGGCCAACAAAATCAACGAGAAGCCTTCGGTCCTGCAAGATTACGAATCAAGCAAAGCAATCCCGAACCCTCAGATCTTGGGTAAACTTGAGAGGGTATTAGGCGTCAAACTACGTGGTACGTGCCTTTCCTCATGCTTCTCGCCTTTGTTCATGCTGAATCGCTTTGTAGGATCGGACATAGGAAAGAAATTGTAGAACCTAGCTACCATTTATGCTCGTCGTATGCCTTGTTATCTATGCCAACACAACACATAATACATAGACTCTCAGATATCAAGTGTTTTGTTTTCCCTGTTATTAGAGGAACTCTTTGATTCATTGCTTTAGATGTAGATTGTGTGGTTGATTTTACTTATGCCTTAAAATGCACACGTTGAAGGTATATTACATTGTCATTGCTAAGATTTACGTGGGGGAAATGCAAGAAAGCTCTGGTGCTATGACTCCTGGTCACCTTCGGTAGCACCCTGAGTCTTTGTAAGAAACCAATTAAGTGCAAGTGAAGACAGAAGCCTACATATGTAATGTAATCCGGGCTTTCACAAGCCTTGTATTCTTTCAAGAGTTCTTCGCATGTCGCCCTACAAATGATATGAGGTGCAGTACAAGCATGAAATATATCGCTGGTACAAACCTAGCATCGTCGAACTCTTCCAAGCCATTTTCAAACATCCGCTCCTTTTTGTACTGCTCCAGAAACGCATTTCGCCTTCGGAGGCGATCAAACTGATCCAACATGCGTTTGAAAAGCTAGAAATATGTGATGATGAATTTTTGATTTGTTGCCACAATGGTAACAAGCGCACCGATGCAATACTTGTGTGATTGGCAAGCATCAGTCCACTGACGCGATGATTCGTCGTGATGTATGGCGATTTACGTGTAAGTGCAACTTGGATTGATGCAGGTCCCCATGGGATAAAATTGGCTAATTGACGCTCCCGAATACGGAGCAAGGATTGGTGAACCTGATAGTAAAGTTAAATAAAGCCAACCCGAGCGTTGATTGTGGCACACATCTGTGGGATCAACATCCCCTTGTATAATATTGAGGATAGAAATGTAACACGCCGTTTTGCTGGGTGTTGTTGAAACCATGCGATTCTTAGGCTGGAGGAGTCGGCGCATCACATCTAAAACTGTCGTCCGTCGAATCGGTTTCGCCTAGGCGCAGTATAAACTGAGAAACAGGGCTGAGACCAAAGGCTTCCTACCTTGTCTATTTGATCACTGGTGAAAGGTGTATAGGATGTCATTAAGAAATGACACCTCGGGGTCGGTATCAGGGAGGCAATTATACCAACCAGATCATTGTTCATATATCCAGGATACCGCAACGTCTGGGTGCTCGCTGCCATCACCGTTGACATCTCTCTGGAGATAAGCCTATAAGTTGAAGATATGAGGTAGTACATACCAGTTGATTTGTCTGATCAAATGAGGGGGTCTGAATATGGAGTCGATCTGCGGATATCCTAGCCAACGCTCCATTGTCCAGGACAACTACAGAATCTGCATGGTTCACAAGCCGCTTGAGAGTCAAGAGAGAGTTGTATGGCTGCACGACTACATCGCCTTCCTGTGCATTGGGAAATACGCTGTACGTTTGTATCAACTTCTTGGGGAACTTGTCGTTCAGACGTTCCAGAAGAAAAGAACCAAGTCCGGACCCAGTCCCGCCTGCTATCGAGTGCATGAGCATGAAACCCTGAACGTAGTTCATAAGTGTGAGCACGGGGGAAGAACAGAAAACAAAAGGAACAAACCTCAAGAGAATCGCTGCCCTCTGCTTCGCGGTCGACCATTTCCATAACCTCCTCATAAATCCGTTCGCCTGCTGAATAGCCCTGCGCCCAATTGTTTCCGGCTCCTCCGCCATCTTTCGATACGAAAATGTTTTCCGGGTTGTATAAATTCGCGTATGGCGACGTAAGGATGTTGTTGATAACCTACGACATTACTAACTGGCAAGGGTTTTCTTGCTGAACAGACTCACTCGCGGTTCAAGATCGACCAGAATGGCACGCGGGATATAGTGTTCATCATCTGCCTGATAAAAGAACACATCCTTGCGATCACCCCCTTCTGTAGCCCACTCTTCGAGTATGCCCTCTTTATTGATACCATGCTCTGCGCAGAGACGTTGCCAGAACACAGACCCCACTTATGATTACATGGGAAGTTAGACGGGTTCTTGGGGTTTATAACAATACAACGCGCACTCTGGTTGCCACACTGGCCTAGTTGAACTGTGACGATCTCCCGAGGCATACTGAACGCGCAATGAATTATTTACCGTCAAAGCTTGGACAACAGGGGCTGTGACGTGTGACAGACAGGACACATGAATGACCTGGCGTCATCACATTTGGATGTAGATCCTGTCAACGCAAACAAGGCCACAACGTAGCAATCTGTATTATGAACTACACAAATCCTGGAAATTTTGACGTCCAGAGAAGGGTCGTGATGGCGATGGCTATGGGGTATTGGTATAATCGACTGAATAAAGATATGGCAGAACTCAGCAACTCCCCTGCCTTCCCACCATTCGCAGCCGTGACAGCTAACGCACTACCGCAAATGCCTGAGCCGCTGAGTTGATCGCTTTCAACAAGAATAACAGGAACCCCGCCCTTGGTGTACTCCACATCAAGCATTCCTTTAGCACCAACAACCCACTGTTGGCATGTGAGAATGCTGGTCAAGTCAGTCAGCATTATTTAACGGAACAATATGGATGGATATACTTACTTCATGGTGGCCGTACTTGGTTCATAGGGCGAAATCACGGCAATATGTGTGTCATTCTGAGCCTTTGGGAAATTTAGAAGTGAACCTATTTCAACAGTCTAAGGGTATCTCACTGGAGAGCCAATATTTGTTACAACAGTTATTACAGGCCTTTTCATGATAGCCATGCCGTATTCGCTGGTTGTTAATACGTGGGTTTCTTGTGTCGCCCAGTCGGTGGTATTTACAAGAAAGTTGCGCAACTGTTATGACAATCAAAACATGAAGAACCAAGCCAAGAAATGACTTGCCTGATTAAGGGTGGAGATTAATTGATACGCGTAGGTCTTTTCGTAACCCGAGGACCAGAGTGGTTCTCGGTTGTACTAAAACGGTGAGTTAAACAGTTCAGCAGATTTAGAAGCACATACAGGGTCACCACTGCCACTAAATCCCTGCTCCTGGCCATAATATACAATCGGGATCCCGTCTGACAGAAAATTGAGCACCATCGCATTGCTTTATCTCTATTAATATGGTGAAATTTGAGAAGTTATACATTCACGCACTACATGCTCTGGGGATCGACTGATTGATTGTGCCATCGAGGCAGATCCTGGTTTTCTAGAAAGTTGCCTAAAACTGTTGTATCCTAGGCGAAAAATGGAAACAAGTCATCCCCGAGTTAATCTTAGTCTGCATAAAATTAATCACCGTGAACTTGGCCTTTGATTGCTGGAAAATATCCGCGATGACGCTCATGTTTCGTGGACCAGGAACTGCGAAGCTAGCTACTAAGGCTGTGTACATGGGAAAATTGAGGACCGAGTCCAGAGATTGTGGCCCTTGATACATGGCGACGGAGCTGGTCGGATACAGATAT
Organism: Phaeolepiota aurea; assembly: GCA_036937095.1. Lineage (NCBI taxonomy): Eukaryota > Fungi > Basidiomycota > Agaricomycetes > Agaricales > Squamanitaceae > Phaeolepiota > Phaeolepiota aurea. Next base: position 45,111 of record JASFDG010000039.1, read on the forward strand.
GGCTCAGCAACAGCGGTGATCAATCCGATTCGCTTACTCAATATCGATTCCACCAAACACTTCCCCCATGCAGAAGACGCCAGATTTGGAACAAAATGGGGGCCAGAAGTCCATCTGCACATGTCTGTAGCCATTCTCAAGAGACTTGACGTATGCAATCTTAGTCTCACTTACTTGGCGGCTTTTAAATATAAAAGACACCTATTAATCTTGAATAATATCTTTCGCGACTGTAATTAGCTTACCATCGATTCGAAGGCCATCTATGCCATACTCCTTGACGAGGTCCTGAATCCAATCACCGTATTGCGCAATAACGGCCAAATTCCGGGTATCCACGTCGGGCAGGGGAACCTTCTCATCACCGAGCCAACATTCCTGTTCACTGGTGGTATTTCCCCAAGATATTGGACAGTAAGGGTGATACATAGACTAAGGGCGTGAAATAAATGATCGTAGATTGAATCGTGTAGTGCACATACAGCGTCTTTAAACATAAATTTAGAATAATCCGGTGTTGTGGAGGTGGCCATGACATTGTTGACCACAACGTCAACCATAAGGTACCTCCAGATTGGGTGAGAATGACACCCAGAACTCTGGAAGAAGGTTCTCACATGTTTCTACGGTGTATTTCCGCCGAAAGGGCCTTTAGGTCCTCCGCTGTTCCAAAGCGACTATTGAGCTGTGTGGCATCGGCGATCCAATATCCATGGTATGGATCTCCATATGCAGAACGCTGACCCTCGTAGTTTTGATTGACGGGGCTAATCCAAACTTTACGCCGATTTAAAAATATATGCTTTCGGGAGGGAACAGGTGAGTAAACCAACCTGCTGTAAAGCCAGCGTCTTGAACATAATCCAAATTCTCACGGATGCTAGCACGTGGGTATCAAAATCAGACGCCCCTGAGCGCACGGCGGACGGAAGAGACTGACGAATTCCATGTTCCACCACACCAGGTTTGTTTGCCAGGATCGCAGGCATTGGGGTCAGCACCAGCAGGGAGCGCGAAACGGTCCGTAATTATTCTGTGGGCTGCGATAGAATGTATAGGCCATAAGGCGTCATCGCCACAACGCACTGGTATATTGAACGCGCTCTCCACTGTTCTGCAGTTGCCGCCAAGGCAAAGGGGAAAAGGGAGAGGAGAAGAAAGGCGAGGAGCTTAGAGAACATTGTTGCTGAGGAAGCGAGAAGGGTGACAAGAAATTCAAAGAAAGTGGGTTAAAGGAGGGGGTGGAGGCAAATACTGGGACTAGCCCTTCTCGAGGGTAAGAGGCAAGGAAGGATATTGGTACGGAAAAGGGCCAGAGGCATCCATATGAGTCTCGGTTCCTGTTGAATTTCGAAGCCCACTTGGAGACGGAAGCCTAAAATATGCCATGTTTCGGCTGAAATATAATAATATTATATAATAAGATCACATGATAGGCCCTTGTGCCCAACAACAGTCTCAAACAACCCAAGCTAAACTATCATCGAAGTTTCTCAACCTTAACACCCCATGGCAAGTCCACGCATGAACGGTGGTTCATTCACTGCATATGGCTGGATTGTCTGCCTGTGGATTCTTGTAATTGCCTTCCAGGTATTTGCAGTCAATTTCACTTTTTTATCTATGCATAATACATCAAAGTATGGCTACCACATCTCAGTCCTCAACCAAATCCAGAAAGTTTTGACCTGCACAGACAAGGCCTTTAGCCCCGTAGCGCTCTATGAGTATGGTCTACCCTCGTGTATTCCAATGTCCGACTTCTCCTTTTCTCTGGTCACATCCATCTTCACTGTTGGTGGTCTAACCGGCAGCCTCGTTGCCAACCTAGTAATGGATTATTGGGGCCGCAGAGGCGCGAGCAGGATGTCCGCAGCTCTGGTGGCTGTTGGCGCAGGACTGATGGGAGTTAGTAATTCTGCATACATGTTGGGATTGGGGAGGTCAGCCAACTTCCAATGTATTGTCACAACACGCTGTTCATTTTGACCAAGGCTGCTTGTGGGTGTTGGGTCCGGGACTGGCCTGTGTGTTGGCCCGATCTTTCTTGCTGAAATAGCGCCGTCCAAAATCGGCGGGAATGTTGGTACGCTCGAACTTTGTAATTTCAACGTTTGTGCATCCGTAACACGTTTCCGCAGGTGTCCTTACACAGCTCGGGATTGTTCTCGGTATAATGCTTACCCAAATTGCAGGGTTCATTTTTGCAACCCCAAATACTTGGCGCTTTGTGTTACATCTGTCCTGCGGCATATCTGTGTTTCACTTTTTCTGCAGTAGTCTTATTACTGAATCTCCCGCATGGCTTGCGTACAGAGGGCGTATCGACGAGAAGAGGGAAGTGGCCCGCAGGTTGTGGGGCGAAGATAGTGGCACATTCACGCCGGCCTGTAAGCATATTGAGTTTCGGCACAGTCATGCTTTTAACTTAAGCCCCAGCCCCTGCCAGTGAGCTGCATAATCCTTTACTTGCCGAAGAATCCGAACAAACACCAGGGGATACACAAGAGATGACGACCGTCCCAGAACTATTCAAGTCGCGTGCTTTGAGACGACCATTATTCATCGTCTGCTTTGCAATGTTGTCACAACAAGTATCCGGTTAGTGTATTGGCTTGGCTTGACACGCTAATCACTCATAATATCTGCCAAAGGAATAAATGCAGGTTGGCCACCGACTAGGAGTGCCACTATATCCAACTCACCTGTGTTTAGTTTTATATTATAGCAATAACATCCTCGCTAAATCCTTGCCAGAATTCGGACCCTACGTTTCCTTGGGAATCACCGTTGTCAATGTTATTATGACGTTTCCTCCAATCATTTTAATCGAGGTAGGCAAAAATCATGGTTTAGCGTACGATCTACTAAAGTTGTGTATTAGCGAATGGGGCGGAGAATGCTTTTGGGCCTGTCGACATTTGGTGCCCTGCTCTCACTGTTTGGTGTTGGCATAGGCCTCAATTGGGGCCTTACGACGTTATCCAGCGTAGCTATCGTCACATTCGTCATGTCAGGAAACGCAATGTTGTATATGAGCTTCACTGAATGTGCCTACTTCTAGGTCATTTGCCATCGGTATCGGCCCGATACCATTTGTCATTCTACCAGAGGTATCACCTGCCCACGTAAGACACCCCTTGCACCATACTCCAGCAGTTCTAACTGTTCTTTCTGCAGGCCGTATCAGCCCTTTCCTCCGTTGCCCTGTCACTGAATTGTATGCCGCCATCGTCATCGTAGCAGTCCTATTATTTAATTGACCTGCTAGGGATCGCCAACTTCATTGTCGGCCTAACATTTTTGCCCCTGCGCAGCCTGTTAGCGGATGGTGACGAGGCAAAAGAAGGAAGGGTTTTCTATCTATTTGGGGCAATATTGTTTCTGTCTACATATTCCTTGTCACGAGTTTATCGAGGGTAGCGATTTAACTACCGGGGGTAACATTTAATGTCTTATCATCGGAGAATGAAATATAAGTCGGAGTGTTAAAATTCCTCAGTGCAGAATGTTGGCATGGCCTACTGCCCTTTACACCTCCGTTGATTCGTGCTGGAAGCGGCCACCGTCTTCCTTTTTCCCATACACCCCCCACAATTTTCAAAACGGCGACTGGACCTGGGAGCGTTGCGCGGCGCTCGGTGACCCCATCCAGGTCGTCCCATATGGACAATCCGCCGACGACGAACATCCACACCATTGTCAAAGCACAGATTGTTTTCTTGCTGAGCACTCTTACAGAGGACAATTTCGAACGCAACCAAGTAGAAATTCGCTCGGTAAGCTATAACTGTAACCACTGAAATAAAATTTCTCATCGCTTTGCTAGCTTTCAGAGCAGCACGGCATAGACACATATCTGCATTTCATTCGTCGCCTTATTGTTCATTCTCAAGCGCGACTCTCCTCAGCTGCTATATCAGCGGCATTTGACTCCTCTACTTCCCTTACCTTTCGTTTACTCGTTCAGGAAATCCAGCGTCTCGCTCGCGACCCATTTCTTGCAGACCGCTTTCGAGACGGAATCGACAAAGGAGAAGGTGACGTTTTCAGAACCTTTGACTTAGCTCGATTTTCAGATCGAGTCGGCATCCGTCCCCTCGAGCGGCTTGTGCTCGCTTCAACCATTTTATCAGCTCCTACTCGCAAAGAACTTGCCAATCAGGCAGCTGGTGTTATTCGAGCAGAATTTGACAACGCCATTCTCGCCCTGTGTCATACCCCATCTTTTGACCATACAGACCTTTCCGTCAACCAAGCCACGAAACTCATGTCTAACCTTCTCACCGACCCTACCTCAGAATCTCCAATTCTCGACGCAACTCAACGCCAAGCTCTCATCGCCTCTGCGCAGTCTAAATATGGCAAGGAGGCCATGGCTCCCGTCCTCCATCGTCTATTTACCAAAATCAGGTCTGTCTTTTTGTTCATGACGCGCATATGTGCAATTAAATCTATCTTCTTGGGCATAGCCTTCCTGCAGGAACGTCTCTCATGCAAGTTTTGATTCAATTGGGCCCAGAAATTACCAGCGACCCAGATACTATTCTTGCTTTGCTGGAGCGGTTCGGTATCACTGACTCAAATCCGCCACGGGATGCCCAAGTTATGGAGATAATAACTTCATTGAGTCAATTAGCAGCGGAGGGAACTGCCATATGTGATGTTGGTGCACTCGTACGCGCTTTGAGTAGTTTTGTGAGTGTTTATGTCAATTGTTGGGTTAATGTGACTGAAACTTTTGTGTCAGCATACCAACATCGACTGGCCTGGGGTGATCAAATCCTTCGACTGGCCGGACCGTCATGGAGTCGACACTGCAACTTTGAAAATGCTCATCGCTATTCTTGCGAACACTCCCCGTGATGGCGAACCGCACGCTGTAACTGGGTTTTGGGAACCATGGTCGAACTCGCTCTATCAACTTCGTTTGCTAGATGCTCTCTTATCATTACCGCCTGACACATTCAATTTCGTGCAACTCCCTGGCCATAGGGTAGTGACTGTCGATGACGTGTCCATTGCAAGTTCAACGATCAAAACATTGGCTGCGAACGTTCAGGGCTACACGTGGAATTCATTGGAACTCTTCCAGGTTCTCGTGCGCCTTGCTGGTTCCGAATCAAGCGAAGTTAGGACATGTGTAAGGGAAATGTTGGATAAGGCAATCAAAATCAGTCCAGAGATTGTGCACATGGGTCTCCTCCAGGTTCCCGTTAGTTATTTTCTAACCCACAATGTCATCATCGCCTTGGATTGCTGATTATTATCTAGGACCCTAGTTGGAATGAAATCAGGCTTGACTATTCTCGTAAACTCCTTGCCATGTTTCTCGCTGGACACCCTAATCATCAACTGGTGTTCATGCGGATTTGGCAGATTGAACCTTCTTATCTTACAGATGCATTCCGTGACTTCTATGAAGAAAATCCACTTAATATCACCCGTATCCTTGATGTAGCGCAAGATCTCAAAGTGAGGGCAACATTTTTAACCCCTTCCACAACTGACCGCAGCCCAGATTCTTGAATCTTTGCTTGAGGTTCGCCCATTTACATTTGCCCTCGATGTTGCCTCCCTTTCCTCCCGCCGAGAATATCTCAACCTCGATAAATGGCTTGCCGATCATGTCGCCACTCACGGCGTCGAGTTTCTCCGTTCAGTCATTCATTTCTTAGAACAAAAAATGGAGAGCGAGAAAGCTTGTCGTGTATCAGACCCCGCCATCGAGAGCCGGACCATGACTCTCAGTCCTAATACCATCACTATCATCTTACGGGTTTTAAGGAATAGGTTCGTTTTTTCACTTGCAGGCTCTTGTGAATACCATTGACTGTTTGCATCCTCCTGCAGTTCAAATCTAATGACAGAGGCTGATGTTGGTGCATGCATGGAAGTTCGAAACGCTTGCCTTCAAGTCCACCCACGCCTCATGAGCTTAATACCTGGTTCAGACGTGGAGCCTGGCCTCACCGTCGTCAACTACTCCAACGAGATTGAAACCGAAGTTGACAGCATTTATAAACAAATGTATGACGAACATACGAGCATTGATGAGGTCATAGCCATGCTACAGCGGCACAAAGAATCTACCAACCCCCGTGACCACGAGGTTTTCTCTTGCATGATCCACTTCCTATTCGACGAATACAAGTTCTTCCAATCTTATTATCCTGCACGCGAGTTGGCGATGACTGGCTACCTTTTTGGATCGCTAATTCGTCACCAACTCATAGATTATATCCCCCTTGGCATTGCTATCCGCTACGTTCTTGATGCTCTCAATTGCCCTCCAGAAACCAATCTCTTCAAATTCGGCATTCAAGCCCTCAGCCGATTTGAATTTAGGCTTGCCGAATGGCGTCCTCTGTGTGAGGCACTGCTGCGGATCCCCTATCTAACGGAAACCCGACCTGATCTCATAACCAGCATCGAACGAGCGTTGGCGTCCTCAAGCAACGCAAACTCCAACCCCGTCGACCTCCAAAACCTCCCACTTGGCTCCCCAGCCGACCCCTCCCCTGTTTTTAAAGCTATTCAACCTGACTCGATCGAGGGAAAAATAGAAACTCCATCTGAGGAGCTTTCAGACAAAATTTTATTCATTGTTAACAACCTGGCCCCCAGTAATTTCGACACGAAGTTGGCCGAGATGCGAGAACAATTTGTCGATGAATATTCACGCTGGTTTGCAAACTACCTTGTGGACCAACGAATCAGCACCGAACCCAACAACCATTCCCTATACCTTCGCTTCCTTGATGCCCTCGACCGTCGCCCCCTCCATAAACTCGTTCTCCAAGAAACCTTTATCAAGGCAGCCGCTATGTTGAACTCTGAGAGAACAATACAATCAGGATCCGAACGAGCGACTTTGAAAAACGTAGGTGCATGGTTGGGAACCATCACTCTTGCCCGAGATCAGCCCATCAAACATAAGAACTTGTCTTTCAAAGATATTTTACTGGAAGGGTATGACCATGGACGGCTAGTGGTGGCAATCCCCTTCGTCTGCAAGACCCTAGAACCTTGCGCCAAATCCAAAATCTTCAAGCCTCCAAACCCATGGTTGATGGCTGTCGTCAGCTTGCTGGCAGAGCTTTACCACTTTGCTGAGCTAAAACTGAATCTGAAGTTTGAAATCGAAGTCTTGTGCAAGGGGCTAAACATCGACCTCGATGCGGTTGAAGTTACAACTACATTACGCAATAGACCCCTTGATATTGCTGGATACCCTCTGGAAACCAGCAGTCTCGAACCCATTCCTATCGTTGGTGACACAACCCTCGGTAATCCTCAAATATTATTCACAGCTCAAGGCGCCTCTGATCCCCAGCGAGCAGTTGGAGCACATATCGAAGCCATCCTTTCTGCGCTCTCCCACCACATACAAATCAATCCACAACTCGCCCCTCTCAATGTCAATCATGCTTTCAAACGCGCTGTTCAATTGGCTGTTGATAGAGCTGTCCGGGAGGTATGCCTCCAATCAACTCAAAGGTATCAATATCTAATAATTGCCTAGATCATTCTCCCTGTAGTTGAGCGCTCCGTCACCATTGCAGGAATTTCCACTAGAGAGTTGGTGGCAAAAGATTTCGCGACTGAACCCAATGAAGAAAAACTGCGCAAGGCAGGTCATTTGATGGCCCAAAAGCTTGCTGGCTCTCTTGCTTTGGTCACATGCAAGGAGCCTCTTAAGAGTAACCTTGCAACTCACCTCCGACAGCATCTCCAAGAGCATGGTTTCAGTGACGTGAGCACCAGCTGACCCTCGGCTCAAATTTGAATCTTATAGCTCTCGCTTTACAGATGGTACCTGAACCAGTCGTTCACCTTCTTGTCCAAGACAATCTTGACATTGCCTGCACTGCTATCGAGAAGGCTGCCATGGAACGTGCCATAGTGGATGTCGACGACGGCTTTGCTGCCTCGTATGAAGCACGCCAGCGACACCGTGAGGTAAGCCCACTCATTTAAAAGCTTATATATGATATTGAATAAAGTTCCAGCTTCGCAGCGGGCAAACCTTCTGGGATCCCTCAGCTCCACCAGCTAACTTTGCTATTACTCTCCCTGATCCCTTACGCGTAAAGCCAAATGGCATTCAACAACTTCAAGCTGGTGTTTATGAAGACTTCGGTAAGATACTTCCCAATACAGATTAACATTTTTCTTACTTTCTATAGGCTCAGACATGAAGCGTAAGGTTGCTAGTAGACCAAGTTCATCTACTTCCTTCAACGCCTCCAGTCTCTACACCCACTCGCCTGCACTTGATCAGGGCATGATGAATCAAGGATTCCACAGTCACCAAGAAGCCATGGATCGTTTCGGGGTATGTACACATTTACCACCCCAGGGCAAAATAATAACCATCCGTTTAGGTTCTTACCCGCGATCTGGAGGCTGTCATGGGGCAGATGCCAGTACAGTCTTTGGCATCGCTGCCTTCGAACCATGACATCCGACATCTTGTTCGACAAATCCTTTTCCTTGCTGGAGAAGCTGTTGACCGCCAACGCACTCCCCTGATGATGTCTCAGAAGATTGTTCAATTGTTGTACAAGACCCCAACCCAACTTGGTCGTGAAGTATATGTGACCCTTTTAGATCAGCTTTGTCGTTCTTTTGAGGATGTTGCAAAGGAAGCCATTACGTGGTTGCTCTATGCAGAAGATGAGGTATGCAACCGTCTCGGACACCGGCCCCGGCTTGGCTAATTTGAGCGTAGCGTAAATTGAATGTCGCTGTTACGGTAACCTTGCTGAAGAGCGGGTTGATCAACACCGGCTTGCAAGATCAACAATTAGCCAAGGTGCTATACAGCGACCCCCGCCCAAGTTTACTCAAGTTTGCAACTGGTCTGATTCGAGAATGCCTGTCAAGTGACCCTCCCGTTGCCAGCCAAAGTCAGCTGAGCCTCTCGATTGATGTGCTTGCGTCTCTTAATCAAGCTGGAAAAGTAAACGATGAAGAGTAAGTACCCGTCCTTCGCTAAAGCTTGCTTTCCTAAACAGCGAGCAGGGTGCATCGACTTCTGGATGACCTTCGAGGCATACGGCGCCCATCGCCCCCGACTTCCGGATCTCCTTCTACCATACAAGCTCCCGTAAAGCCAGAGACCGAACAGCTCCGCGAGAAGTTATTCATTTGGTTCCAACAATGGGTTTCCATTTTCCAGAGATCCCACTCACCTGAAAAAAGCTTTGTTCCGTTCATCACTCAATTAACAAAGCAAGGGATCTTGAAGGTTGAAGATGTATCTTCCTTCTTCTTTCGAGTGTGCGCAGAAGCTAGTGTCAACAGCTACATCAAGTGCATAGAAAACAGGGACGACGAACATGCCTTTCAAGCTTTGGATGCCATGTCAAGACTCATTGTCTACATTATCAAGTATCATGGGGATGCCTCGGGTGTCAACAACGACCAAGCAAAGGTACATTACTTGACGAAGATCCTCTCAATCTTCGTCCTTGTCCTGGCGAACTTGCACGAGGAACAAGGCCCTGCCTTCCAGCAGAAACCTTTCTTCCGATTCTTCTCGAGCCTTGTCAATGATCTGCACACAATTGAAAGCGACCTGGGCCCAGTATATTTCCAGTTGTTGATTGCGATCAGGTGAATTTATTAGGCTCCAAAAATAAAACGCGTACTGACTTTTTTGAAGTGATACATATAGCTCCTTACAACCCACATATTTCCCAGGATTCGCATTCTCTTGGATGTGTCTGATATCCCACCGGCTCTTCATGCCAAAGCTCTTGCTGACCGAGAACCGTGAGGTATGTGAACTCTCATGAACGTTTTTAGGTTTCCGAGGACTCATGCTATACCTTCTCAGGGTTGGTCTGCGTTCCACAAGTTGTTATTGTCGCTTTTCAAATTTTTATCCCCCTTTTTAAAGGATGGAGAATTGCAGGTTCCTGCGAGAGATCTCTATCGTGGCGCACTTCGCCTTCTTTTGGTGTTGCTTCACGACTTCCCAGAATTTCTAAGTGAATACTATTTCACGCTTTGCGACGCCATTCCACCTCGATGCATTCAACTCCGAAACATCATCCTCAGTGCTTTCCCCCCAGCACTCATCCTTCCCGACCCTCACCTCCGCAATATCAAATTTGACTCGATTCCTGAAATGGGACCTATCCCCCCAATTCTCTCAGACTTCACGTCTGGGCTGAAGAGTGGGGACCTCCGCAGCTACTTGGATCAATACCTTTTAAACCGCGGGACTCCCTCTTTCCTTGCTTCACTGAAGGATCGCCTTGCTCTTTCCCCGCCAGGAGACACTTCGACCGATTCCTACAACCTGTCGTTGATCAATTCTCTGGTCATGTATATTGGAGTCTCGTCTGTTGCCCAGGCCAAGGCAAGGAGTGGGTCCTCACTCTTTAACTCCAGCGATCCAGGTGTTGTAGCGCTCCAGTACCTTGCCTCAAACCTCGATATTGAAGGTATGAGTTTTTCCGATTGCGTATTAAATTACACTAACTGGACTGGCCCTTTCAATAGGGCAACACCATCTTTTGAGCTCAATCGTCCTTCACCTCCGCTATCCAAATGCACATACCCACTGGTTTAGTTCCTTGCTCCTTTTCCTCTTCTTAGAGGTGAAAGATGACCGCTTCCGCGAAGTCTTGACCAAGGTGCTCTTGGAGAGGTTCATCGTCCACCGCCCCCACCCCTGGGGCGCGCTTGTGACATTCATTGAATTGCTGCGCAATCCGAAGTATGATTTCTGGAGCAAGGATTTCATCCGAATCGCTCCTGAAGTTACCATACTGCTCGAAAGCGTTCGTCGTTACCTCTGAATCAACATGTCATTTGTGGCTGACAACAGCCAACAGGTGGCGGAATGTATTTTCCAACCACAGTAGAAATTTGTTTTTT